>CAUOFW020002802.1:125349-190933 GCA_963454935.2 Ilex paraguariensis
GGTGTGGTCAATTGTAATATAATTGTACAGGTTGTGTTTTGGGTAAAGCTCCCCGTACAAAGGAGACTCTGCCCAAATTTTGTTAAAATATGAATGGTTGATGAATGAACTTTCGTCGTGATGAATTTACGTAATGCTCTTATGGGGTGAATGATTTTTAGAATGTAATGTCACCCAAGGGGGTTTTTGGGGCGTTACAATAATATTAAAGATAGTACTTGAATTCCACTGACATCGTTTCATAAACCTTAAACCCATGGCCACATTACAACCCCAATAAAGTCCTTTTTGATTCCAGAAATCATATATTTGTATTAATCATATCAATTCTAAAAAAGAAAATGTTAATAATATATGTTTAATATAGTGTTAATATTCTTTCATGAGATTATGTCAAATTATAAGTTTATTCGAATAACTACTCTTTTAATTAACTACATGTGAAATTATATGCTTTGCTAACTGTATTCCAATCACATGTAGCTTGGGAGAATAGTCATCATAACAGGTGTGTTCTTTTTGTTGAGAGTATTCCAAGGAAGGATTGACATCCAAACTACCTTGAAAGAGGGTAACATTTCTCAAGTGATTTTTGAAAATAAAGAAATCACTACACACACACACAAGGTTTCATAAATATATATCGATAATGTTATAACTAATGTATGTTACTCTTATAGTGATCAGAAAAGGAAGTATTTTGGCAAGATAGAAGAAATATTAATTTAATTTTACTTGTGAAAAATATGAATTACGAATTCCTAATTATTGAAGTTTGTAGGTAACTTCACTGAAAACCTCTACGAAAAAAAACTCATCCACTAGGGATCACCTAGGGGTTTAAAGGCTTATTGCATCTGCTAAATGCAATAGTGAAAAAATCTACAAAAATGATTTTACCTTTATTTATAGTTTCATTTAGTTAATAGTTTTTATAATTTACTAGGGACTAGTAAAGTCTAAATTGGGGAGTGTGATTAAACATAATTAGTATGTAAATCATAATAGTTAAATAAGTTGGGAATTATGGTTTTATATGTGTTATGTTTAAAATTTTCAGGTATTAATGCTGAATTACCAGAAAATGCAAGGAGCAATGTATAAAAGCTTGAAGCAACAAAAGGCTAAAGTGTAATTTCAACAAAACAAGAGTCAACATCCAAAAAGATTAAGGTCCAGTAAGATGCCACTGTCCAGATGGTGGAGGAACCGTCTGGACAGCCCTAAGTGGCGGTTGATGATGATCCCCCACCTCATGCTTCCTTCCTTCTATAAATAGGCATGCAAGCCGTCTTCATTGAGGCGGCCAGACTTAAGGGAATCCAAAGAGAGTTCAAAAGAGAAAAATANCAGTAAGATGCCACTGTCCAGATGGTGGAGGAACCGTCTGGACAGCCCTAAGTGGCGGTTGATGATGATCCCCCACCTCATGCTTCCTTCCTTCTATAAATAGGCATGCAAGCCTTCTTCATTGAGGCGGCCAGACTTAAGGGAATCCAAAGAGAGTTCAAAAGAGAAAAACAAGAGTAAGAGAAAAAGAACGAGAGAAATAAGAAGTTAGATACAAATCCGGTCCGTCATACACTTCAGTCAAAACTCTGTAATTTTACATTTCTATTGTATCTTTCTATTCGAATAGTTTAATTGCTGCCACCCTTTTGTCTTAATTGATAATAAAGGTGGTTGTGTTTCAGTTGTTCCTTGTGAAAGAAGTTTTAGATTCTGTATTTTAATTTCAGTTGTAATTAAAACTGCCCGCACTCTGTGCTTGTCTATAGCAATGGGGCGGGAGTAGTTATTTATATCCTCCAGTGAGAGGTAAATATATATACCATATTGGTTAACCATTGGAAATATTGATGTTTTATTCATATATTTATCTATGTNGTCTATAGCAATGGGGCGGGAGTAGTTATTTATATCCTCCAGTGAGAGGTAAATATATATACCATATTGGTTAACCATTGGAAATACTGATGTTTTATTCATATATTTATCTATATAAGTATTATACGCTTCATGCATGATATAGTGATGTACGTAATTTTGGTGTTGTGTCTGGAATTATGTCATCAGTGCATCATGAACCTGCCGATTATATATCTACAGTGTTCCTATCGGTATGGCTAGTCCTCCACCAGAACTCTTAGGATGTTCTACTAATGCATGGTACAAAAACCTAAATGATCCTCCTGAATGGCTTGTCCTTTTGGATTATCAGGGTTGTTTAACTACTATATATAACTATTAGGTTAATGACCTAAGTGATCCTTATGAACGGTTTGTTCTTCTAGGTTACTAAGATTGTTTAACTGGTATACATGATAATATTGTCAGCCGAATATCTACGGTATTCCTATTGGTATGGATAGTCCTCCATCAGAACGCTAAAGATGTTTAACTAGTATATATATATATATCACAGATGAGCTGTTAAATAATTCAAATATTCCTCATGAATGGCTTGTCCTTCTGGTTCACTCGAATTAGTCAAATGGCACATCTATAACCAGCTAACCTAAGAAGTTGTTGTGTTATAATTAATACCACCAAATAACCTAAGAAGTTGATGTCTTATGGTTTATTATGTACGCACTTACTATTATGAGACAATTGAATAATTCAAATATTCCTCATGAATGACTTGTCCTTCTTGTTCACTTGGATTAATCAACTGTCTTGAATACCACCAGCTAACCTAAGAAGTTGATGTGTGATGGTTTATGTACATCAGACCTACTGGTTGACTTACCAGTAACATGAAAGTTAATTGTTGTAAGGTAGCATTTCCAATATTCACCCAATATAACACCTATGAGATCCTTAAACTAAAAGATACTTTTTATATACTTTTGTCTTCTATCATCTTTATCTGCAACCAACCATTAATTATACTAGTTATCAATATAAGCTCACATAACAAGCTATCACATGTTGTCCTATTCGAATTAACAACTTAACTATTTTTATTTTATTTCCTAATTATTCAAACAAGTACTATCACTCCCTAAATAAGCATACTTCAAGGTGAATGGAAGTGGCTTCAAAACAGGCTTGGGTGTTTGAACAGTCGATGGTAGAGCATGCTTCTTTATATGTGGTAATTCTTCAGACTGAGGATCCCATGATCCTAGAGCAAATCCTTCTTCTTCCTAAATAATTATTTTCTCAAACAGGATCTCTAAGTATTTGCCAACTGACTCTTCTGCTTGTTGCTCCATGATAGTGTCAACGAAATTTACTTGACGTAACTCTACATCATCCCCAGGTTGCCTTGCAATATTGAACACATTCAACTCCAAAGACAAATCCCCAAAGGTTAACATCCTAAATCAATTAATGTAATTAATTAAGGCATTAGGGGTTGCAAGAAATGGTCTTCCCAAAATAACAGGGATTTGTAATGCCCCAAAATCCACCTTGGATGCCATTACAATCTAAAAATCATTCACATCACGAAAGCAACTAATAAGATCCATAAATAAAGATAATTTCATTAATCATCCATAATATATACAACATCATCCAAAGGAATATGTCAAACCATGTCCATTACATCCAAAAAAATATGCTAAACAATAGCAATTTCGCCCAAAAGAATATGCCCAAACTAGTATCTCGCAGTGGAATAAGGAAAGTATCAACATGAGCATTATCTCAACATGAAACTCTTAGTCTAGTACATAAAAATAACAATTCTTGACATCCCCCTCCAGATCCACATGCCTATCCACTTGAGCTTCCCAATTTACCAGCTTGTCAACTCCGACCTCTTCCACTAAACCGAAATCTAAAAATAAATATTGTTTGTAGGGGGTGAGCACTAAGCTCTGTAGGAAAATCCTCCCAAACTTGGACAAGGTTTTGAAAACATATAAAACAAGTTCGTCTCATTTCACAAATATCATATATAACTTTTGAAAGAAAACAGTGACAGTTCATCCGATCTCAAGTTTAAGTAATATCCATAAATTAAAAGAAGAGATAAAATCAATTTCCAACAATAAGTCATTTCCACAACAACAAACACTACTTGCAATTTGTACCATTTCCAACACTATATATCAAACCACAACTTGTATCTCAGGCATGATGTATGACATCGCATGAATAAACTCATCGAGAATATCCTGGCCCACACACACACACCCAATCCTTGCGAGGATATCAAACTTTAGGAAGGGCATATACAAACGCATTGGTAGTGACGAATCTAACCTAGGAATAATATACTAACCCTCATCCTTGGTATCCGTGAGCGAATAGTAGTTTGGTCCTCACAAGACACCAACCCCACTACGAGTGGTAGGAAAAATTCAAACCCGCACGGAATAGGAAACGCATCTACCCACTCTATGATACCCGGTCAACGGCCACCCATAGTCATCCAAACATCCACAAGAGATACAATTCCCAACAATTTCTCAAGTGACAAGCAAATTCCAAAATCTCCAAATTTCACATGTAGTATTACTATAGAACAATTTAAGAAAATAAGCAAGAGATTGTCAACAATGTCATTTTATTGTTCAATACAAAACACTAAAGTTTTGAAATCAAGGGCAAAGGAAAAATCAAGAAAAAAATTCATTTCTCTTGAAAACTACTGTTCTAAGGCATGAAAAAGAGATTTGATGGCTATTCCACCATAGCTTCCTTCAAAACATGGAAATCTTTGCAAAAATATCAAGGAGTAATGATTTCATATCATACATATATGATTGAGAGTGAAAAGAATACATATAGGTAAGCCCTAGCCTCAATGAACAAGAGTGGGAAGAAACCCAAACCTTGAATCAAAAGTTCCAAGCAAAGCCCAAACTCTAGAGACTTCCTTCCTCCCTTTTCTTTCTCCCTTTTTCTTCTCCTAGGATTCTAAGTGGTTTGGGGTGAGAGTGGAGTGAGAGAATGAAAGAAAATGAGATGAAAATGGTGTTTCAAAGTCAACNAGAGACTTCCTTCCTCCCTTTTCTTTCTCCCTTTTTCTTCTCCTAGGGTTCTAAGTGGTTTGGGGTGAGAGTGGAGTGAGAGAATGAAAGAAAATGAGATGAAAATGGTGTTTCAAAGTCAACCCAATCCCGAATTTTACTGTTTATAGGGACAAAAATTACATTTTTTTCTCCTAAATTAAGGTTTTGCCACTAAATATCTCCAATTTGATCTCTATGACTATCCTAAGATTTTTGGACGTTCCAGATTCATTTTTAAAGCTATTTTAACCTAAAAATATTTAGTTTTATGATTTATCTTCATACTAAAGTAAATTTACACTTAAAACACTAAAATTACTATTTTATTCCTCCGAACCTCTATTAATGAAGGTGTAAATCGATTGACCCATTCAAGGTCCAACATACCATCCTTGGTACTCTATTATTGTCCATTTATAAAATTTGAAGGAAGGAATGCATAGTCCCAAAGCTCGGCGAAACAGTTTTAAAATTTCTGATCTTTAGAAAGAGTACCGGTACTGTATGTCTTCTAGACAACGTGGTATCGGTACACGGTATCGGTACTATTTGTTCGGATTTGCCTATTTCACCTGTTTTCTATTTTCAATCCATTCCAAACCCTTCCAACACCAACCCAAACTTATACAACATAAATTTGTACATCAAACATAGTAAGTACAAGTTCTACTACAAACGATTTTACATATTTACCCGGGTTTTACAATATTAGTATTTTGAAACAGAAATGATTACTTGTTATATGAAGATAAGAGTGTGGGGAGGGGAGTTACAATCCACCCCCCCTTAAGGAAAGTTTCATCTTCGAAACTTACCTCAAGTAGCGAACAAATGAGGGTACTTCTTGTGCATCTCCAGCTTTGGTTCCCAAGTAGCTTCTCCCACCCCATGATATTGCGACAAGAATTTCTCCAGTTGAATGACTTTATTGCGAAGCACCTTCTCCTTGGTATCAAGAATCTCCGCCAGTTGTTCTTCATATGTTGCCCCATCTTGTATTTCTATACCTTCCAAATCTAGGATAGGCATTGTATCCGATTGACACTTTCTCAACATTGACACATGGAACACGTCATGTACTCCTGACAACTGAGTTGGTAACCAAAGTTGATACGCCACTTTGCCCATCACTTTGATCACTTCGAATGGTTCGATATACCTTGGAGCTAATTTTCCTTTCTTGCCAAATCTAAGCACTCCCTTTTTGGGTGACACCTTACGGAACACATAGTCCCCCTCTTGGAATTCCAAGGGTCTTCTTCTTCTATCCGCATTGCTTCTCTTTCTACTTTGATTCGTGTGTAATCTTTCTCGGATGAGTTGAATCTTCTCTATAGTTTCGCGAACAATTTCAAGCCCAAACAAGCTACTCTCGCCACCTTCTACCTAACAAATAAGGGACCTACATTGTCCTCCATAAAATGCCTCATAAGGAGCCATTCCAATACTTGCCTAATAGCTATTGTTTTATGCAAATTCCACCAATGGCAAATGATCACTCCAACTTCCCTTGAAATCCAACACGTAAACTCGTAACATGTCCTCCAAAATCTATATTACCCTCTTGGCCCCATAGCTCATTGTAGACTTTACCAAAATTGTGCCACGAANGCAAATTCCACCAATGGCAAATGATCACTCCAACTTCCCTTGAAATCCAACACGTAAACTCGTAACATGTCCTCCAAAATCTATATTACCCTCTCAGCCCCATAGCTCATTGTAGACTTTACCAAAATTGTGCCACGAAACGAGAATCACGATCTGAAACAAAAGAGAAAGGAACTCCATGTAATCTAACAATCTCGGGAATATAAAGCTTGCTCAAGGTCTCTAAAGTGTCCGTGGTCTTCATACTCAAGAAATGAGTAGACTTGGTAAGTCTATCTACAATGACCCATACGACATTATGTCCGCGTGAAATCCGTGGAAAACCAGACACAAAGTCCATGGNAGACAGGGGTCCGGTAATGGACCAGGGTCTTCACAACGAGAATCACGATCTGAAACAAAAGAGAAAGGAACTCCATGTAATCTAACAATCTCGGGAATATAAAGCTTGCTCAAGGTCTCTAAAGTGTCCGTGGTCTTCATACTCAAGAAATGAGTAGACTTGGTAAGTCTATCTACAATGACCCATACGAAATTATGTCCGCGTGAAATCCGTGGAAAACCAGACACAAAGTCCATCGTGATGTGATCCCACTTTCATTCTAGAATAGGCAAGGACTATAATAATCCTCCGAGCTTTTGATGCTCAATCTTCACCTGCTGACAAACCACCACTTTGAAACGTACTTAGCCACGTCTTGTTTCATCACTTTCCACCAATATTGACGCTTCATGTCCCTATATATCTTGGTACTACCCCGGATGTATGGAGAATTTTGAACGATGACACTCACCTAACACTTCTTCCCTTACTTGGTCATTATTTGGTACACATAGTCTTCCACCAAACTGTAACTCATCATCCTGTATCGACCAATTCTCAAAAATCTCATTCCGTTCCATTCTACCCCGGATAGCTCCCAAGTCGGTGTCTAATCGTTGCAACTCTACAATCCTTTGTCGAAGAATTGATTGAGCTACAAGATTAAATAAGAATGATCGATCCCCCTATCTATCCATCCATAGATCAAATTCCTTCAAGGCATCAATCATTTTCCACCTATTAACAGCAAAAACATTGATTTCACCCCGATACTTTCTGCTCAGTGCATCTGCTACTACATTCGCCTTCCCCAGATGGTAGTGGAGTGTGAAATTGTAATCTTCTAGATACTCAATCCACCTTCTTTGTCGAAGATTCAAGTCTTTCTGGGTGAATATATACTTGAGGCTCTTATGATCAGAAAAAACTTGAAACTTTTCTCCATACAAGTAACACCTCCACAACTTAAGCTCATGAATCTTGAGTTGTCTTGAGCCATAAGAAATTACCTTACCTCCTTGCATTGGCACACATCCCAAACCTCATAACGAAGCATCGATGTATACCTCGTATCCTTCCCCACTGCTCGGAATAATGAGGACAGGAGCTATTGTCAACCTTTCCTTCAAGGTACGAAAGGCTAGTTCACACTCTTTAATCCACAAGAATCTTTCCCCCTTTTTTTTAAGGCGAGTCATTGGCATTGCTAGTTTTGAGAACCTTTCCACAAACCTCTAATAGTAGCCTGCTAAGCCCAGGAAACTACGTATTTCGGTCACATTCTTCAGTGGTTCCCACTTCATCACTACTTCAATCTTTGCGTGGTCAACAGCTACACCCTGTTCAGACACAGCATGGCCAAGAAATTTCACCTCCTTCATCAAGAATTCACATTTAGTCATCTTAGCATACAATTTGTGCTCTCTCAATGTCGATAGAACAATCGAGAGATGGTGTTCATGTTCCTCTTGTGTCCGTGAATAGATTAATATGTCATGANATGTCGATAGAACAATCGAGAGATGGTGTTCATGTTCCTCTTGTGGCCGTGAATAGATTAATATGTCATCAATAAACACAATGACAAACTGATCTAGGTACGACTGAAATACCCTATGCATCAAATCCATGAAGGCTGTTGGAGCATTAGTCAATCAAAAATGACATTATCATATATTCGAAATAACTATACCGGGTACGAAAAACTGTCTTAGGAATATCCTCCTCCTTGATCCGCAGTTGATGGTACCCTGTGCAAAGACCAATCTTGGTGTAATACTTAGAATCCCTCAGCTGATCAAATAAATCATCAATTCATGGCAATGGATATTTATTCTTTACTATCACCCGATTCAACCTTCGGTAGTCCTTGCATAATCGAAGTGTTTCATCATGCTTCTTCACAAAGAGGACCGAGGCTCCCTAAGGTGAAGTGCTTAAACGGATAAACCCAATAGCAAATAGTTGGTCTAACTGTTTTCTTAGCTCCTTCAACTCCAAAGGTGCCATCCTATAGGGAGCAATGGATATGGGTTTGGTTCCTAGATAAAGATCAATCGTAAACTCAATGTCTCTTTGTGGGGGTAACCCTAGTAGTTCATCTGGGAATACATCCGAAAACTCTGACACTATCAATACCACATCCAGTTGGGATCTATCCCGATCATCTCCCATCAAGCTATCTAAGAAACTCAACTGGCTCCCCGCCTTACCTTTCAAGAATCTACTACCCATAGTAGGAAATGGATGGGAGGAATTTCAATCATTCATGAAACTGAAAACTAACCCTCCCGATAATTGAAATGAAATATGTTTATGAAAATAATCCATTACCGCACGAAAGGTGGACAAAAAGTTCATCCCAAATATTATGTCATACCCTTTCATGTCTAATGCAACCAAATCTATAATTAGTTCTTGCTCCCCAATTCGAAGCACACAACCTCTACACACCCTTCTAGTACCCAACCATTCTCCCGTAGGCTTGTCAATACTCAAGGCATGTTCTAGCTTCTGAAAGTTTAGTCCCAAATTAAGAGCATATGTAGTGCATATGAATGAATGAGTAGTACCAAGATCAAATAAAATGCGGGTCCAAGAATTTTAGAGAAGAACAATACCTTCCACAACGGCATTGGAGACATCTTCCTTTGGTTGGGTCAAAGCAAACACTCTTCCTTGATTGGCGTTGCCTATGGCTAGAGTTCCTAACGGTCTCTACTATAGTGGCATCTGGAGTGGTGCCTTATTTGCATTCACTTGTCCTGTTGCTTGATTGGTTTTTGGTGGAAACGATTGGCATTTATTTTTAAAGTGCCTGAAACCTCCACATGCGAAGCATTGACGTGGGTCAATGTCTTCTCTCTCTGGTACGCCTCCAACTTCTCGGGCTGTCTAAAGTCTCTATCCAACTACCTGGTCTGGGCGACGGTAAGGTGCCACTCTATGCCCTGCAATGCTATTAGCACCGGTCCTGATCGGACCTCACCTTGTGAAGTTCTATCGCCTTTGGTTGTCTTCTGTGTCTCTCTCCACAAGTGTAGCTCTATCAACAAGGTCCCCATAATCCCAGATCTTAAGAGCCACAAGCTTCTCCCTAATGACAGGCCTCAAGCCCTACTCAAAGTGTTTGACCTTTCTACCCGCAATAGATATGAACTTTGTGGCATAGCAGGATAGCTCATCAAACTTCCTCTCATACTCCGTCACCGTCATGCTACCATGTCGTAGAGCGAGAAAATCTGCACTCATGTTGTCTCTAACTAATTCAAGAAATACTTGTCTTCGAAGATCTGATCAAACTCCTCTCAAGTTAGAGCATCCATGTTCCTCCTTCTCTTCACCGAGTCCCACTAATGATCTACCTCCCCTTCTAGCAGATATGTAGCTAGGCCGACTCGCAAATTCTCGGCTACTCCCATGCCAAGGTGGGTGTTGCCGTAAAAATTCTCGAAGAACTACCATCCTTTAATTTTTGTCCCGGTTGCCTAGTACATGAGCTAGTGGATGAACCCCATCGTTGTGGTTGTTGTTTCCACTCTGGTGTTGTACCAGAGTGGTTAGCTCTCGTAGGCATTGGTATATGCCGTTCATGGCATCTAGAGGTGGTCGTGATAGTCTTGGTGGGTTTTTTTAACCTCCACAACTACACCCACGTCCACCGTCTATCCTGCACATCAATTCACAATTTAGTTTTCTTGACGAAGAAGACATCCTAACTATCACTTTAATCCTAAGCATAAGACTGGTGTAAATTTAAATCAAGAATTTCATTCACCCTAGCCCTACTTCTCTAGTGATAATTCATAATCTACAGCTCTCATCTAAGACCTAATTCCTAGGCTCTGATACCAAAATTTGTAACACCCCAAAATCCATCTTGGACAATATTACTATCTAAAAACCATTCATATCACGAGAGCAACTAATAAGCTCTATAAATAAAGATAATTTCATTCATCATTCATAATATATACAACATCATCCAAAAGAATATGTCAAACCATGGCCATTACATCCAAAAGAATATGCTAAACAATGGCAATTTCACCCAAAAGAATATGTCCAAACTAGTATTTCACAGCGGAATAAGGAAAGCCTNCCGCAGGTCAGCCGAAATCCTTTGTGGAGAGCGGGATATCCCGGTAATGGGAGGAATGCTCTTGGAAGACAGGGGTCCGGTAATGGACCAGGGTCTTCACAACATGCCTATCCACTTGAGCTTCCCAATTTACCTGCTCGTCAACTCCAAGCTCTTCCTCGAAACCGAAATCTAAAAATAAATATTATTTTTNTCCTAGTCTAGTACATAAAAATAGCAATTCTAGACATCCCCCTCCGAATCCACATGCCTATCCACTTGAGCTTCCCAATTTACCTGCTCGTCAACTCCAAGCTCTTCCTCTAAACCGAAATCTAAAAATAAATATTATTTGTAGGGGTGAGCACTAAGCTCTGTAGAAAAATCCTCCCAAACTTGGACAAGGTTTTGAAAATATATAAAATCAGTCGGTCTCATTTCACAAATATCATATATAACTTTTGAAATAAAATAGTGACAGTTCATCCGATCTCAAGTTTAAGCAATATCCATAAATTAAAAGAATGTATAAAACCAATTCCCAACAATAAGTCATTTCCACAACAACAAACACTACTCACAATTTTTACCATTTTCAACACTGTATATCAAACCACAACTTGTATCTCAGGCATGATGTATGGCATCGCATGAATAAACTCATCGAGAATATCCTGACCCACACACACACACCTAATCCTCACAAGGATATCAAACTTTAGGAAGAGCGTATACAAACTCATTGGCAGTGACGAATCCAAACCAGGAATAGTATACTAACCCTCATCCTCGGTACCCATGAGCAAATAGTGGTTTGGTCCTCACAAGGTACCAATCCCACTATGAATGGTAGAAAAAATTCAAACCCGCACGGAATAGAAAACACATCTACCCGTTNAAACACTACTCACAATTTTTACCATTTTCAACACTGTATATCAAACCACAACTTGTATCTCAGGCATGATGTATGGCATCGCATGAATAAACTCATCGAGAATATCCTGACCCACACACACACACCTAATCCTCACAAGGATATCAAACTTTAGGAAGAGCGTATACAAACTCATTGGCAGTGACGAATCCAACCCAGGAATAGTATACTAACCCTCATCCTCGGTACCCATGAGCAAATAGTGGTTTGGTCCTCACAAGGTACCAATCCCACTATGAATGGTAGAAAAAATTCAAACCCGCACGAAATAGAAAACACATCTACCCACTCTACGATACCCGGTCAACAGCCACCCATGGTCATCCAAACATCCACAAGAGATACAATTCCCAATAATTTCTCAAATAACAAGCAAATTCCAAAATCCCCAAATTTCACATGTAGTATTACCATAGAACAATTTAAGAAAATAAGAAAGAGATCATCAACAATACCATTTTATTGTTCAATACAAAGCACTAAAGTGTTGAAATCAAGGGCAAAGGAAAAATCAAGAAAAAATTCATTTCTCTCAAAAACTAGGGTTCTACGGCAAGAAAAAGATATTTGATAGCTATTCCACCATAGCTTCCTTCAAAACATGGAAATCTTTGCAAAAATATCAAGAAGTAAGGAATTCATAGCATACATATATGATTGAGAGTGAAAAGAATACATATAGGTAAGCCCCAGCCTCAATGAACAAGAGTGGGAAGAAACCCAAACCTTGAATCAAAAGTTCCAAGCAAATCCCAAGCTCTAGAGACTTCCTTCCTCCCTTTTCTTTCTCCCTTTATTTTCTCCTAGGGTTCTAAGTGGTTTGGGGTGAGAGTGGAGTGAGAGAATGAAAGAAAATGGGATGAAAATGGTATTTTAAAGTCAGCACAATCCTAAATTTTACTGTTCATAGGCCCAAAAATTACATTTTTTTCTCCTAAATTAAGGTTTTGCCACTAAATATCTCCAATTTTATCTCTATGACTACTCTAAGGTTTTTGGACATTCCGGATTTATTTTTACTGTTATTTTAACCTAAAAATATTTATTTTTATGATAAATCTTTATTTTAAAGTAAATTTACACTCGAAACACTAAAATTACTATTTTATTCCTCCAAACCGCTATTAATGAAAATTTAAATTGATTGACCCATTTGAGTTCCAACATACCATCCTTGGTACTCTATTATTATCCATTTATAACATTTGAAGGAAAGATTGCATAGTCCCAAAGCTCGGCGAAATAGTTTTAAAATTTTTGATTTTTAGAAAGAGTACCGATACACTGTACCGGTGTTGTATGCCCTCTGGACAGCGTGGTACTGGTACATGGTACCAGTAATGTTTGTCTCAAAGCTTGGCAAAACAGTTTTAAAAATTTTGATTTTTAGAAAGAGTACTGGTACACGGTACCGGTGCTGTTTGTCCTTTGGACAGCGTGGTACCGGTACATGGTATCGGTATTGTTTGTCCAGATTTGCCTGTTTTACCGATTTTTCATTTCCAATCCATTCTAAACCCTTCCAACACCAACCCAAACTTATAAAACATACATTTGTAAATCAAACATAGTTGGTACAAGTTCTACTACAAACGATTTTACATATTTACCTAGGTTTTACAATATTTGAATTTTGAAAAAGAAATGATTACTTGTTATATAAAGATAAGAGTGCGGGAAGGGGAGTTACAGGATCTGAGCAAACGAGTTAGCAAGTATCAAGAACAACAAAATTGACTGAAAAGTAAAATTTATCCACTTAAACTAGAACATCTTCCACTACTTGTCATGACATCTTGACACTTCTATTGGCAAGCTGGGGTGTGATGGGTGTCGGTTCAATTCTCCTAATTCAAGCTGCACGTATACAAAATATGGAAAGGGGTTTGCACTTGCATTCAAATCTAGCAATGCTTCCTCCACTTGATAGTCGCCAATGATGATGAGACGGTGGGACAACTGGGGTCTTTGTATTTAGGTATAGTGCACATCCTTTTGATGGAGATTACCTGCTCTGTAAGGAAAGCTCTCTTTTGCACATTTATCTTCCTCTTCACTCTATATAATTCTTTTAGAAACTTGGCATAAGATGGTACCTATTTAATTGCATCCAAAAAAGTAATACTAATTTTCACTTGGTTAAAAATATAAAGAATATAAGACGTATCAGATAACTTAGCTAGCATAAGCAATCTATGAGGGTAATGAGCGGGGATAGGACAACTATTTTTAGCAACATCACGTACCTTTGCCCCTTTTGAATCACCTAAGGTCTCTTTTTCTGTAGGCTTAGAGACCTTTGGTAGGATAGTCTTATCTACTTCTTTACCACTCCTAAGATTATTGATAGACTTCAGTTGTTCAACATTCTTAGTGGTCGCAATCATTTCTTGACCATTGGGATTCTCTTGAGGTTGAGCAAGGAACTTCCCTTTCTCTTGTTGCATTGCCCCTAGGGTTGTGTTTATCTTTGTGATTTGTGACCTAAACTCATTTAGAGCCAAAGAATTTTGATTGTTGATGTTATACTAGGTCTGAATGTGCTACTATAGTGATTCTTCCATGCTCCTTTTGTGGAGTGGTTGGTAAGGAGGTACTATAGGTTGACCTTGATGGCCAAATCCTTGAGTTTGTGGTTGTCGTGGTGATGTTGGGTTCAGAAAAAACTTGTGCTATGGAGATCGTTGCAGAGGGACCTATTGAACATAAGAGGGGTCGACATAATTTGGTTATGGCTGATCTGTGGCAGGAGTGTATTGTTGAGGTTAGGCAGTGTTGTCAGATCTCCAACTGAAATGATACCACCC
Organism: Ilex paraguariensis; assembly: GCA_963454935.2. Taxonomy (NCBI): domain Eukaryota; kingdom Viridiplantae; phylum Streptophyta; class Magnoliopsida; order Aquifoliales; family Aquifoliaceae; genus Ilex; species Ilex paraguariensis. The sequence goes on from CAUOFW020002802.1 coordinate 140,078, forward strand.
CAGATTGTAAGTATTGGAGTATGGAGAAAATGATTGTTTTGGCTAATTAAATGCATTTACTCGCTCTTGCATTTCCCTACACATAAGAAGAGTTGGGCAGTCATTCATAGGATGCTTAATGGACTCACATATCGAGGAAGGGTCATCAGCCTTGGGCACACTAGCCATCTTGTTGATATTTTGTAACTCTAAACTCTCCACCTTCCTTGAAAGTTTAGCAATTTTGGCTAGGATTTCATCTTTCTATCTCAATAAATATTTTCCTTTACCAGATTATTGAGGGACTAGTGATGATGTTAATCAATTAGTAGGGTCTGAGATGTCCCAAGACTGACATTCTTTATCAAACAATCAAAATAGTCAAGAGCCTCCTCAAGCTCTTTATGTAAAAATTTTCCATTGCTCATTATGTCGATGAAATGATGATGTGAAAAGTGATTCCCTCGTAGAAGAAAGTTACCATCTGCCACGGTTCAAAACCATGATGTGAAACGGAGTTTAAGAGCTCTTTAAATCTTTCCCAACATTCATAAAACTACTCATTTGGTTTCTCAACAAAATTTTGAATCTATTTTTTCAAAGTAGTAGTTTCATTAACGGGGAAGAACTTAGTAAAAAATTCTTTTTGCATTTGATCCCAAATAGAGATTGTCTGTATGCAAAATAATTAGGTTTTCAAAAGCATAACCTATTCAATCAATCATATAAATATTAAAACCACAATTTAAGGCATAACCCTACTTCATCAGTTTGGGACTCCTTCCTCAGATCATCTAGAAGAAGACTACTTACTTTTGAGGAGTAAAATAACGTAAAGCTTTAAAGTAAACATAATTGAATGCAAAACAATAAAGACAAAATTGAAATTGATTGCTTGTATTTAAAAACTGAATGCAAATAACAGGGTTACAAAAGTAATGGCAATTGAAATTAAATATTGCTTGAACAAATAAAAGAAAAGAATTGAACTTAAAGCAAAATTCTATACAATAAACCCTAGAATTCTCTAACGATAAAAGTAAAATAAAGCTCCTAAACGTATTAGCCCTACTAATTCCCCAAGGGGTCTTTATTTATTCTGGTTGGAAGGGAAATCTTTAGATCTTTGACCTATATTCATTTCAAAACTATCTTCTTCTTTGATTGGTTNCATGCAAAAATGAAGGAGAGTGAAAAATAATGTTTTGGTTTGGGTTTGAGATTGATTAGCAGACTTTAGAGATGGTTGAATATGTGTTCTTATTCTGAAATTATTGGCTGAGTAGCTTGGTTCAAACATAATGTATTNTTGATTGGTTGAGAATCCCAATAGATATCGTGAGATCTGATTTTTAATTAAGCTTCCCATGAAATTATGTCTCGATCTATTGGTAGCACATCCTTTATGTACTAGTAGGTCTCTATATAATGAATTATNTTGAGAATCCCAATAGATATCGTGAGATCTGATTTTTAATTAAGCTTCCCATGAAAATATGTCTCGATCTATTGGTAGCACATCCTTTATGTACTAGTAGGTCTCTATATAATGAATTCTGTAAACCTTCTTTAAGCTATTTTACTGGTACAATGCCCAGTAGGAATTCTTTGATAAAAGTACTGTAAGATCCCTTACCGATAGAACATGAACAACCTACCAATAGAACTTCTCTGATTAAAAAGTGCAAAGTACTGTGAGTTTTGCCACCGGTAGAATGTTAACCACCTACCGATAGGACTTCTGCACCAATCTTCTGTAGCTCAAACTACTAGTATAACCTTCATTCTTCTGTCTTCCTACCGGTATAAAACCTACCAATGTAACTCCTCATTTCTTCCAATTTGCTTCTAAGACTCCCAGCTTCATCTCTACTCGTGTAAACTCAATCTCAACTTGTCTCTTGCCATCTTTTTAATGCTTAAACTCAACCTTTACAGTCAATTTACCTGCAAACTCCAAAATCAAGGCTTAATATGCAAGCTACAGTAAAGAGAATTAGTACAATAGCAAGCCTAAAGTGAATATATTAAGCTATAAAATAATGCAATGCTGAAGTCTCAACAACACATATTTAAACTTCTAGAGTTAAGATAATTACCCTATACCATTAGCTTTCTCGATTTGCAATCATCTGATACACTCGTCCAACCCTTAAATTCCACTGATCTCGGCCAAACTTGCTTTGTGGTGTCGTTTGTACTTGCATTGCAGATGGATTTCATCTTGCACCATGCCGATACCTAGGATAGTTCTTTTTATCACCTTGTTGCAATTGCAAACAGTTATTGCTCATATGTCTTGTCTTTCCACATTGAAAGTAGGTACACCAATATTTTGGGTTGTTGTTACCTCCTGGGCCATTGCCCACCTTGTTTTTCCCATTATTTTTTATAACTAGGCCATACATATGGATGATTTCTCTATCTGCCATCTTATCCATATGATTGATTACTTCGCCGCTGAACTTGATCACATTCTACCTACCTCGACTTTGTCTCTTTCTCTATTATATACGCCACTTCTACCAATTTACTAAAATTTTGCATTTTCGATGGTAATATGCTTTCTCTAATTGTACTTTTTAACCCAAGCTCAAAATGTTATGTTTTTAACTTCAATAGCTATATACTCGCCAGCATGATGTGCTAATTCCTTGAAATATGTGTCATATTGAGCCACACTCATTCCACCGTGTTGTAAATTCAAGAAATTTAATAGTAAATAACCTATTGTAAACCCACCCAAGTATAAGTGGTCAAGCTATAGAATTACTCGGTGAAGTTTGAGGTCAAATCCATGGGGAGTTATCTGTTGGAACTCAAAATAGAAAAGGCAAAATTGTCATGCATGTAGTAGTGTGCATCACAACAGCTTGTGATGTGAACTTAGAACTAATAAGTAAATTCTTACACTAAACTTTTTTATTACAACAATCGAAAAAGACTACTCTTTAGTTCAAGGATCCAACATGCATTTTATTGCTTGAGATTATGAAAATGCCACCTTGCTGGAAAGTTAACTAGTAAATTTGATATATAAGTTGAACCATATCAAAACAACTATTAAGTTAGCCTAAAGGTATATACACCTAGAAAAAAAACCACTTAACCCTAGTAACCCCCGAAAGCAAACTGTGAAACTCGGAAAAAATTTGAACTTTTTCTGAAAAATGGCAAAATGGTAATTTGTCATCCTAATGCATGTTTAAAATACATATTTTTATAGAGTTCGGGTGGGACAACGGACCTCACCGTTGGATTCGCATCGCGAAATCGAGCTGCCTTGTCAATTTTTGTCAAATTCTAAGATAGTCGGATGTTACACGTATTTCAAGACGATTTGAGTGACGAATGAACTTTTAAATGTCCCCAAAATAAAATTTATAAAATTTTCTTAAAANTTTTTGTCAAATTCTAAGATAGTCGGATGTTACACGTATTTCAAGACGATTTGAGTGACGAATGAACTTTTAAATGTCCCCAAAAATAAAATTTATAAAATTTCCTTAATATTAAGTTAAACTTCCAATAAAATTTATTTGGACATAATCCGAGATATAATGAATCGTTTCGGGATGAAAAACGAACCTGGAAGTTAGAAATATGCGGTGCAATGTGTACCATTCATTTATGCCTTTAAATATCCTCTTAAATCAACTTTTTGGGAGAAAAATATATGACATTCAGCTGTGAGCAGCCGGCCAAGAGCAACGAGAAGAAAAAAAATCAATTCTTCAAACTTTCTTCTGCAGATCCTCGGAGTTCCGTCGATCGAAATTCATCGGACCAAGAATTAAAGTCAATCTATGCGACGAGGGCTACACATGGGAAACAAAAACAAAAATTTTCACCGAAGATCCAAAGTTGGAGATTTGAGGAATCAAGATTTTTGGAGCTTTTGGGGTGTTCTTGAGCTTTCTCCCAATTGTGTTACGCTCCAAGAGGTATGGATTCTCCTACTTTGGTTCATTCCTATTTAAAATGTTATATGTAATGTGTAGGGTTTCTTCTATTTGGGTCGATTCTCAATCTAGAATACCCATATGAAATGGTTAGTGGTATAAAATATTTTATGACTTGCCTATAGTCATGGAAATGGTTAGTCTAGTTAAATTTGATATGTGGGAGTGTTGTAAATAATTCCTTGATATTTGATGATATTTGATGTGTGTGGGGGCAATATTGTGTGCTTACATGATTGTTGCCTAGAAGGTGTTTGCTAAAATGCCTAAGTGTGAATTAAGATTGTTATGACATGACAAAGTATAACATGCTTAGAGAATGTCTTGGGAACAAATGTTAATAAGTGTTGTTTATCTATTAACATTGTAATGATTCATGAAATTTATATGCTTATGATATGAATTGTAATGGGATTGTGGATATATGTAGTTGATCTAGCTCATTTGGCAACATTGCACATTGTGCATGACATAACATCATATTCATAGGCTACATGCATGNTAATTGTCATGGTATACAATGATATTTAAAAATTGTCATTTGGCATGCATTGCAATATGGACATGGAATTAACATCACATTCATGGGCTACATGCATGAGTGTGGGTGTAGGGTTGCATGGGGTGATCAACACCAACATTGGTTCTTGATGGTAGGCTCGGGAAAGTGGGATGGAATGTCCTACGCAGTCGCACGGTTACATGCATAAGAAAACTTGTGTCGGGTATAGCAATTAAGGCTAAACACTCCCTCGGGTGAAAAACCCGACCACTTGGTTCATACACTTACCGGCGGTGAAATTCCAGAAAAGTGTAACGGCGTACGGAGCCGGAGGTGCGATTCCTGAATCCGATACCCCATAAAGGCACATGATTTTGATATATAAATTATTCATTTGATGGGAAACATCCAAGAATGAATTAGTTTTATGACATATGGTTGATTTCAAAATGATCTTTGGATGTGTTTCATCAAAGACGTTTGTTTTACACGTAAGTGTCGCATNATAAAGGCACATGATTTTAATATATAAATTATTCATTTGATGGGAAACATCCAAGAATGAATTGGTTTTATGGCATATGGTTGATTTCAAAATGATATTTGAACGTGTTTNGCACATGATTTTGATATATAAATTATTCATTTGATGGGAAACATCCAAGAATGAATTGGTTTTATTACATATGGTTGATTTCAAAATGGTCTTTGGATGTGTTTCATCAAAGACATTTGTTTTACACATATGCGTCGCATTGTGTTGTGTTGTGGGAGTCGATGTGGGCTCGGGATAGCATGCATGAGTGAGTTTCGTCTCATTACTTGGCATGGCATCATGAGATTCTATCTTGAATAACATATTCTTATTTGAAATGGAAGAAGGTATTTGTGGCATGTGCGCATTGCATACGCATTTTAGGTGGGGAGTAGCCTCTGTAGGAGTTTTTCTACTGAGCGTTGGCTCACCCTATATGGGAAACATTTCAGGTGGGAGAGATACACTGGTGGATGGCTCCAATTTGGACCCTCATGTTTGAAGAAAGCCGAATGTGGCTTTATTTTTTGTTAATGTAACATTTTTGTGAAAATAATGTTTTAAGCATGTAATCTTTTAATTGTAATAGAATTTATATGGACTATTGTTAAACTAACCTTGCATGTTTTGATATAAATAGGGATGTTTGGACCTGGTGTGGCCAATGTTTATTTATAAAAGGACCCGGTGTGGTCAATGTTTTATATTGGGCCTCGGATGGATCATGTAAAAACACTTTGCACAGGTTGGGTTTTGGGTAGAGCTCCCCGTACAAAGGAGACTCTACCTGAATTTTATTAAATTATGGATCCTAGTAAATGGGACACAACGACACGATATCGAGTTATTCGGTATTCACGAGTATTTCACGGGTTGATAGGTTATCAACGGACCCCCAGTTCTAGGGGCGTCAAAGCTTGGTATCAGAGCATAGACATACGAATAACCTAGGGCTAGATGGGCACGAGTATAGACCATTGCATTCCATATGCATTTCATGTTATGTGCTCTACTTGCTACATGCTATGTGTTACTTGTTATGTGAATTATATACATGATAGAAATGTATAGGGAAGGGAATACACTGGGGTTAGAAAACATAACCTTGGGAGTTTGGAAAAAAAAAATAGGGATGAACGGTATAGTTCAATGAGTAAATGTCTAATAAATACTTGATCCCTAACTTAGGATATTAACTAATTGATCTATTGCTATCTTATGTGTGTGTAGATGGCAACTAGAGGAAGGGGACGTCGAGGTGGACGGAACAACCAACCACCACCACCGGCCTTTGACCAACAAGTCTTCATGGAGGCTATTGGTGCGGCGGCGACTACCATTGCACAAGCTACTGCTATGGCCACTACTATTGCATAGACAGGGGTAAGTGGAAATCAAGTAGGTTCAAGTCACCTCCAGAAGTTCAAGGCACACAATCCTCCGATCTTTCTGGGAGAGACGGATCCTATAGTGGCTGACCATTGGTTTTGACAAGTGGACAAGATCTTGAGGGCTATGGAGATTACCTCCGATGCCACGAAGATAATGCTAGCTACTTTTCAGCTAGAGGGAGAATCCCAAGTGTGGTGGGATTGGGTCAAGGACTCTAAGAACTTGGAGGTAATGACATGGGCAGAATTCAAGGAACTCTTTATAGGCAACTACTTCCCAATGGCTGCTCGACATGCAAAGGCTCAGGAGTTCTTAGACTTGAGACAAGGGATGATGACGGTGATGGATTACGTGGCTAAGTTCACAGAGTTAGCCCGTTTCGCCGATGACTACATGGCCACAGATATAGCCAAAGTGAGGAAGTTTGAGGATGGTCTTAAGTTGTCCATCCGGGGTAAAATCGTGGGTCTTCTTCAACAAGACTTAGACTCGATGATCAAGATTGCTATGGCCATTGAGAGAGAAGTGGATGATGCAAGGAACATCCGGGAGTCTGGTGCAAAAGACAAGAAGAATGAGGGCTAATCCTCTTCTTATAGCTCGAGGAAGAAGTAGAGGACTTCTACTCCACAAGAGTTTCAGGGATAGGGCCGCAGCTATTAAGGCCAAGGCCAAGGTCAATCCTCCCAAGGTGGGAGAAATCAGAGGCCTTCCTACCAGGCAGGCCAAAGGACTTGCTATCATTGCCACCAACCAGGTCACATGAATAGAGATTGTCCTTAGAGGCAGGGATCCCAGGGTGATGGGTCATCGCAGTCTCAGACTTTAGTGGGGCAACCACAGACGCAATATGCTCCTCACTACCCTACTATGGGTTAGGGCAGCCAGTACCAATTTCAGGATACAACACAAGGCCCTACTACTTCTCGTGCGGGGACACCGCGAGCTGGCCAAATGGGCCAAGGCATGGGTCGAGAACGAGGGCAGGGCTCATAAGCCAGGACTTCAGGGACTTAGGGGCATGTCTACGCCATGATGCCACAAACTGAGCTGGCAGATCCGTCGGTGATATAGGGTACATTTTTACTCTCCCGCTTATGGGCTAGAGTGTTATTTGATTCTGGTTCATCGCATTCTTTTGTTGCTGCATCTTATGTGAAAGACTTGGGCTTATAAGTTAAGACCTTGGAAGAGTCATTGGATCTGAGTTCTCCCCTAGGTGCTAGGGTGGGAATTGATCAGATATGTCGGGATTGTGAGTTAGAGATCTCGGGGATTCTACTCACCGTGGACCTCAGGGTCATGGTCATGTCAGAGTTTAATGTGATCCTTGGGATGGATTGGTTGATGGCACACTGGGTCGTCATTGATTGTGATCGGAAGAGGGTCACGGCTTATACGCCGGAAGATGTTTGTTTCAAGTTTCAAGGGGAGAAGTAGTATGCTTTATCCCGAGCTGTGTATGAATCTAGATGGCATGGACAGTTGATGGGTTGGCTTATCCCGTGAGCGATAATGGTTTAGTCCTCGCAAAGCACTAACCCCAATACGAGTGGTAGGAAAAATTCAAACTCGCACGAAGTAAGAAGGTATCTACACACTCCACGATACCCAATCAATAGTAGCCCATGTTTATCCAACAACCACACAAGAGATACAATACTAATAATTTCCTCAAATAACAAATAATTCCATAAATCCCCAAATTTCACATGTGGTATTTCAATAGAACAATTGAAGAAAATACAAGAGATCATCCTTAATATCATTTTGATACTCAACACAAAACACTAAAGTTTTCAAAACTAAATTTAAGTGAATGTAGAGCGAGAAACCCATATTTTCCAAAACTGAGGGTTTTAAATCAAGAAAAAGAGATTTCATGGGTATTCAACCCTAACTTTGTTTAAAACATAATAATCATTGCAAGAAACCAAAGAATGATGATTTCATAACATATATATATATATATATATATATATAAAATTTAGAGTCAAGAATACATATACATAAGCCCTAGTCTCAATGAACAAGAATGGAAGAAAACTCCTACCTTGATGTTCTTGAAAATCTAGGGTTTTTATCTTGTTGAAGTGGAAATCCCCTTTGATCTTGTGGTTTTCTCTTCCTTTCTTCCTCTCTAAGGTNAAAATTTAGATTCAAGAATACATATATATAAGCCCTAGTCTCAATGAACAAGAATAGAAGAAAACTCCTACCTTGATGTTCTTGAAAATCTAGGGTTTTTATCTTCTTGAAGTGGAAATCCCCTTTGATCTTGTGGTTTTCTCTTCCTTTCTTCCTCTCTAAGGTTTCCTAGAGTTATATATGTTGAAATGGGGCTAAAGGGGTTGTTCTTAAGTATTTATAGTGAAAGGAAAGTTAGCTATTCGCAACTTAAAATTTCAGACTTTTCGAAGAGCTTCTAGAAGATTATTCATCAACCTTCTGGAAGGTTTGCCTATTTGACAAACCTTTTCATTAACCTTCCGGAAGGTTGTCATCGACCTTCCGGAAGGTTTTTTCTACTGGACACTCAGTTTCCTTAACCTTCCGCAAGGTTTGGTCTACTGCATAAGCCATTTACCTTAACCTTCCAGAAGGTTTTTCATCGACCTTTCAAAAGGTTTTTCATCGATTTTTCGAAAGGTTTTATCTGTTTTTCTACAAAACCTCCCTTTTTCATTTTTAATCCATTCCACAACTGATGAATGGGTTTTATAACTACGAATTGAGTACTTTCGGGTNTCCGCAAGGTTTGGTCTACTGCATAAGCCATTTACCTTAACCTTCCAGAAGGTTTTCCATCGACCTTTCAAAAGGTTTTATCTGTTTTTCTACAAAACCTCCCTTTTTCATTTTTAATCCATTCCAAAACTGATGAATGGGTTTTATAACTACGAATTGAGTACTTTCGGGTTAATGAAATTACAAATTTTTAATTATTTTATATTAATTTTTATTTGTTTTGTGTTTTGATGTTATTTTGTAGGGATGATCATTTGGACGGAATCATGACCATTTGGGAGGAAACAAGGTCAAAATTGGAGCCTAAGTGTTGGATTTTTGAAGAGAAAGCTAAAGGGCATTTTAATGGAGTATTTATAGCGTACCATTTTGTACTAGTACCTTGATTTTCAGCCTTTTGTACCATGATCCACTTCGAATCTGAACAAATGAAAAACATGAAAGTTGTAGATCAGGATGTCTTCTATATTGTGTCAAACTTTCAGCTCAATTGGACGGTTGTATCAAACGTTATGACGATTCTACGAAGACTGGTCCGGAGCAGGCAGAATACAAGGAGGCACACCCCAGCGCCCAAACACTGTCCAAATCAGTGCCTCTGCACCAGTTTGAACGCCCCTGTGCGTGTGTTAATCCGTGATGCGAATTTTGACTTGTTGTGGGCCCAAAATTNTATCAAACGTTATGACGATTCTACGAAGACTGGTCCGGAGCAGGCAGAATACAAGGAGGCACACCCCAGCGCCCAAACACTGTCCAAATCAGTGCCTCTGCACCAGTTTGAATGCCCCTGTGCGTGTGTTAATCCGTGATGCGAATTTTGACTTGTTGTGGGCCCAAAATTTAACCCTAAGGCTATATATATACTAGGGTTTGTGTGGGGATGTAGGATTCTGACTTTTGGGGGCTGAAAACATTGGAGAAAGACCAATAAATTGGAAGAAAATTGAAGACAAAAATCGAAGAAATCAACACGAAGAAGATTGGTCTTGAAGGCTAGAGAAGGATTGAAGATTGCACCTAAGTTTTCATTCTTTTCTCTTACCTTTACTTCTTGTTTTTCTAAGATGTTGTTTAATTTTAGAATGATGTCTTTCAATTACATTATGAACTAAATTTTTATTAAGATTGCAACGGAACCTATGTCTAGTTAAATTAATCTACTCTCGTTTCTAGTTCTTATTGATCTTATATGAGTTGTTTGTCATATTTTGGGATTAATATATGATTGTGTGGCCAACAATTAGTTTGGTAACCTAGATGAAATTGGGAGATGAGTTCTAGGTTTAGATCTGAATATGATCACATACATCTAGTTAATTCTTCTTAGGATTGAATTACTGGGTTTATGTATAGGATAGGAATATACCTATATGCCGTGTGTAACTTTTATGAGAGTTTGAACTTAATGAATCTATTCCAACTTATTTTGCATAGGAATATAGTAATTTAATTGGGATAGATAATTTTATCTAACCATCGAAAGAGGTTTGATAAATAATTTTGAGTTCTCAGTTAACAACTTATTTTGATCAATTAACTCGAAAGAGAGTTAGAAAGATTTATACGAAGCATTAGGGGAAGTTGTAATCTTAAGTTCTTTTACCTGGTAAATTCAACCCTTGATTGTTAAGTTTAGATTTAGTTTTAATTAGTAATTCCATAGCTCAATTTCAATTGTTTAAATAAAATTGAATTGATATAAAGTTAGTACTTGGAATTTATTACTAATAATTCTCTGTGGGAACGATTCTCTACTTATCACTTTATTACTTGTTGATCGTGTATACTTGCAGGTAAATTGTCAATACTAAATTCGGACAACAACAACCATCCAATTCCAACCCAAGCTTATTCAACATGCTTTTGTACATCAAACCTCGTTGGTACAAGTTCTATTACAACGAATTTATATATTTGCAAGCTAAACTAACTTTTAACAACTATTTCCTCGAATTTTTCCATATTAAAATTTCAAAAGAAATAATAACTTGCTCTATAAACCTACACACATGTATAAAGATAAAATTGTGGGGTTTACATATCCAGCTAAGTTGCACGGTTGCATGAAAAAAAATTGGGTCGGGGTTAGCAAGAAGGGCTAGACTATCCCTCTGATGAGAGACTTGGTGATTTGGATACGCACTTCCATTGGTATAAAAGTCCATAAAGTGTGTCGGTGTACGCGGAACTATTGGTGAAAGTCTGTAAATTCCGTGTCGGTTGGGTAACCGTTGGTGTAAGTCCATAAATACCCACCCCAAGAAAGACCCAAAAATTTTCAAATAGTCATTGGGTGAGTGAAACCAATAGTGGGGGCTTGGGAGCCCGGTTTTAAAAACCATGGCATTATATGGGGAAAAAGAGCCCAGGGAGGGCTTGAGTTGAGTTGCATGATTGAGTCTCATCTCACTTCATGGCATGGCATTGCTAAGATTCCAACATCGAATGATATATACTCGTTTGGAATGTTGCTGGTTACAAATTGTTGCATGAGAGCATTGCATATGCACTTAGATTGGGGAGTAGCCTCTGTAGGAGATACTCTGTTGGGCATGGCTCACCCTATACAGGAAAATATTTTAGCTGCGAACTACACTCCGGTGGATGGCACTCATTCGGGGCATCAATGATGAAGAAAAGTCGGGTTGTGGCTTTTGAAAAAGAAGTCTTGTAAAACTTTTGTTTAAATCCCATTTGACATGTAAATGTATGGAATGGGTTGTATTAGACGTTGTATATATTAGATTATATGTGAAAAACTTGATTTAGTAAGTTTTGGATGAAAAAGGTAGGTTTTGGAATGGGTTAGAAATCGAAAACATGTGAATTGGGCAAAAATTGGACAAAGTGTACCAGTACTACGTACCGGTACAGTCTGCCTAGAAGGAAAAGCGTACCGGTACTGCATATCAATACTGCCTGTCCAGAAGGCACACCGTACCCTGTCCAGAAGGCACACCGTACCAGTACACAATACCGGTATTGTCTCCTAAAATCTAAAAAATTTAAATTATTTTGCCATGTTTTTGGGCTTTGGTTTCCTTGGTTCCAATGATACAAATGGACATTAAATTAGGTTTATTAAATGATTAAAGGAACACGGGTAATACATGTGAGTTAGAATTTCGAGTAATGGAATAATATTAGCGTTATGTCGGTCAAGCGATACTCACGGGCAATTTCGCGGGTTGACGGGTGGTCAACGGATTAAATGACGACCCCCGGTTTTAGGAGCGTCACATGATGAATGGAATTTTCTTTATTTATGAATTTTATTAGTTGCTTTCATGATGTGAATGAATTTAGATAGTAATGTCGTCCAATGTGAACTTTAGGGCGTTACAATTTTTCTTACAGGCCTTCATCAAAGCTCAAAAGTCAATAGCTTACCTGATATTGTTGTTGTTATCACCATCATCGCTATCATTGTTTTTTGATACTTTTAATGACCATAATTACAGCAATGCAACCATATGTGCAATGGAGTTATGAGACTTATACACCTACTGTAACACCGCAACTCGAGGTACAATATCTGTAACAAATGATGAGGAGAAACCAACAACAACCACATCTCTGCCACCTTCATACACATAGAAATTCACCAAAACCCTTAGATAAAAAGGTTCACCATGAATCCTACTTATTCACAGACTATGATACAAATATTTAAAAACACTATGACATATGTACATACAAAATTATGTTTAAAGGACAGAAAAAAATACAAACAAAAAAACAAAACTCCACGATTACATCTCAGTTGACTCTCTAAACTCGGCAGTGGATTCCTCGCGTCTTTATGGCTTTTCCTGAGACGTCATTGAGACCATTAGTGAGAGTAAGGATGTAATCAACAATCATTAGCACAACAAAACATAAAGAAAACACTTTTTTTATTTAGGAACAACCTTAAATATGCTGTAATTACCAACATTCAAATTACACTTCACCACTTAGACATTATTCGGATACATCACATAGACATAACTTATATAAATCACATAAAAAAAAATTTACCATTAAAACAATTACTTTAACATACTTAAATTTTGCCACACAACGAATACCCTCACGTATACCCCCGGTCACACAAGAAATTCAAGCTACACAAATAATTCTCATCACTTAGACGACTCAAGTCACATAGATACTCCTCATTCTTGTCACTTAGATGACTAAAATACATAATTTAATTCCATAATATTGGTGTCGTTGTTTAATCAACTCGAATTACAAGACTAATTTCGATCTCGCAGATGACTTGTATCAAGTAATTAATGCTTGTTTTATAGGTGACTCACAATCACTTAGTATTTCTTGTCACATAAATGACACGCAAATACTTTGTAATTCTTGTCACGTAGACATTACAGAATCACTTAATATTTTTCATCACGAAGACGACAAACAAACTTAATATTTCTCGTCACGTAAATGACACAAAAACTTAATATTTCCTATCTCGAAGATGACCCATATACTTAATATTTTCCTGTCACGTAGACGACACAAACTTAATATTTCCCATCATGTAGACATTACACAATCACTTAATATTTCCTATCACAAAGACGACACACAAACTTAATATTCCTGTCACATAAACGTCACACAATCACTTAATATTTCCTATCACATAGACGACTCATATACTTAAAATTTTCCCATCATGTGGATGACACACAAACTTAATATTTTCCATCACGTAAACATTACACAATCATTTAATATTTCCCTTCACGAAGACAACTCACATAACTTAATATCTCCTGTCACGTAGACAACATGCAACTGCTCATTAATTTACATCACGTAGATGACATGCAACTACTTAGTAATTCTCATCACGTAGACAATTAACAGTCACTTAATATTTCCCATCACGAAAATGATACAAAAACTTAATATTTTCCGTCTTAAAGACGATTCATATGATACTTTTATTTTATGGACAAATCGTGTATTTATCATATTCCTAGTCGATTGTACATGTGATGCCCCTAAAATCATGGGTCTTTTTTCAACCATTGATCACCCGTCAACCCGCAGAAATACCCGTGACTGTCGCATAACTCGTCATCACGTCAATTGCATCCCCTTAACCAGGATCATCATCGACACATGTAACCTGTGTATATTTTACCATTTGACCAACCAAGATCCAATATACCACTATTTGTCCTCATTTTATGTCCATTTATATCCTCAGAACCAAAGAAACCAAAGTCCAAAAGAATGGAAAAGCAGCATTAAAATTTTAGATTTTTGGAGAACATAGCGGTAGGTTTTGCCCACTGGAAAATTCCTACAGTTGGTTTTGCCTGATAACAAAATTTTTGCGTATACAAGATCCTACCGGTAGATTCTACTGGTAAGTGTTGCCCACTAGACAGTGATCTACCAGTAAGTCTTGCCCAGATTTGCCTGTTTGACCTATTTTTCATTTCCAATCCATTTCAAAACATATTATCTCCATCCAACACGTGTATGAAGATTTTCATATTACATAAGATCCATACCAACTCTATTACATTCAATTCTATGAATTTACATATCGAAAACAAGTATTCAAAATCATTTACAAAAACTCAAAATAAAGCCACATTCCGACTTTATTTATCCTTGAGGTACCATGTGAGGGTCTTCATTCGGCGTGTATCCTATACCTAAAATATTTTCCCGTATAGGGTGAACCATGCCCAGTAGAGTATTTCCTGCAGAGGCTACTCCCCAACATAAGTGCATATGAAATGTTCATGCAACATTTGACAACAAAAACCATTCCAATCAAAGTCAAGCAAGTCTATGTTGGAATCTAACATGTCATGCCATGATATGTGATGACACCCACTCATGCAACTCAACCCGAGCCCTCCCTAGCTCCTTCCACCAATGCAATACTATGAGTATAAAACCAGGCTTTCCAAGCCCCCGCCATTGGCGTTACACACCCAATGACTATTTTAAGAAAATCTCTGAGTCTTTTCTCGAGGTGGGTATTTATGGATTTACACCAACAGCACCCAACCGACACGAAATTTATGGACTTCCACCAACGGTTCCGTGTACACCGACACACTTTATGGACTCTTAGACCAATGGAGTGTATATCCGATTACCGGGTCTCTCACCCGAGGGATAGTCTAGCCCTTCTTATTAACCCTGATCCAATTCTTTTTTTTCCATGCAACCGAGCGACTCAGTCGGACCTTCGATCCAACTTTTTTGAGCCCACCCATCATCCACCTACGTGGTGTTTGATGTCAACCGTGCACNGTATATCCGATTACCGGGTCTCTCACCCGAGGGATAGTCTAGCCCTTCTTATTAACGCTGATCCAATTCTTTTTTTTCCATGCAACCGAGCGACTCAGTCGGACCTTCGATCCAACTTTTTTGAGCCCACCCATCATCCACCTACGTGGTGTTTGATGTCAACCGTGCACACACACACCCACAATCATGGCTATGGATGTGGTTCCTCCGTGAAAATGCAATGTAATGCGCCATTGTTATATCAATGTCATGCCCATATGTAATAAATGCCACATGAGCAAGCTTAACCACATTTCTACATATTTCATGACCAATTATATCATATGCATATAATTACCAAATTTTATCACAATGTTAATATATCATAAGCATATATCAACATTTTATTTTCAACAACATATCTTAAGCTTGTTATTACATAATATATGTCAATAACACACTTCATTCAACAAATGCATAATAGAAACACATAGCATGCCTACATAATACCAATTTACATGGAATTACACAAGAAATTTCCACATATTAATTCCAAGCTAGGAATTTATTTTAAACCATTACTATACCCATTTCATCAATTTCACAAACATAGGCAAGTGATATATAACTCTATCAACCTACCTATCTCATATAACACCCTAGGTTAGAAATTAAACCAAAGTAGGAAGGAACTCTACCTATTGAAGCGTAAAATGCCATCAAGAAACTCCAAGACCCCAAAAATAAGCTAGAATTCCTAGCTTTCAAAATCTCATTCCTTGATCTTTGGTAAAATCCATCATTTTTGGTATAGCTGCGTAGCCCTGGCCAAGAAGATCGACTTTTGTTCTTGGCCCGTGTTGATTTAAGCACCGTAGGGCCATAGATCGTAGAGAGAAGTGGATTTCTCTCCCTTTTCCTCTCTCTCTCTCTCTCTATCGGGTGAACGGATGAACAAAATGGGGGAGAAAGATTTCTTCCCTTTTTATGCTCCCAAACACTTGGCTCTTAATGCGCCACATGATCCTCTTTTTTCCTAGGTCCGTTTTCGCCCCAAAATGATTAAATTTTGTTCCAGTTTAAGTTCGAAATATTTTTATTTTAACTTGACTCAAATTATTTTCCAATTTTCAAAATTTTTTTAAAAATTTCGTTTTTGGGTCACCCGAGACTCAACCGCCTCATAAAACGTGAAAAATTCGACCATCACAAAATTGAATAAAATTTGATATGGTAGCTAGATTTCTCGAGACAAATCCAATGGTGAGGTCCGTTTCATCATCCAAGATCTAGAAAATTTCGGGTTTGCAGCCCGTACCATAGTGACAAATTACCATTTTGCCCCTTTTTCATAAAAAGTTTTTATCTGGATTTTACAGTACAACCCACATTCTCATCGCAATTCTCATCATTCCAATGGCTCCCACCCATATTGTTATCTTACCATAGAAATGCATCATGCTCGCAAATAAATTCAACTCACACGCGGTCAACTTGAACGCATGTCTTTGTTCCACCACAGAGTCGATCCAAGGCACAAAGACATACTCTATCACTTAGACAATTTCCATCACACAATGATATTCTACCATTCTATTGCTTAGTCTCAACAAAAATCATAACATAAAGATATAACAAAGCTTAATTGTTACTCAATAAAATATGTAAGATAGTGCATCTCCCTCGTGTGGAGTTCTATCTTGTGGACGACCCCTCCTCCAGAGCTTTTTGTGTGATGTTCCTAGCGGTGTTCGTCTCTAGACCTAACATACCCAATATTCACCATCCTTCCAAACTTTAATACGTAATGCCGATTAAGTTCAAGATAATTTATTTGAACCGAATTTCGTAATTATATCGTGTTGAATAGAATAAGTCATTTTCATTGAGGAAAAAATATATACTCTAATCGATTAAACTAGTTGTTTAACCCATTACATCAAGTAAGATTACCAAATCGAATCAAGTTGAGTTAATCTTCTTGAATCTATTAAGGCAATATTTAGTCGAACCCAATACACCCAAGTTAAACCTTTCTTCATAAGATTATAAACTTCACAAAAATGTACTTCAATTTACATATTTTCCTATAGCATCAAAAAATTTATATGTTTTTCTTGTGATTACTCATACCCATGGATTCATGCAATTTCAAGAACATTTCACAATATTTCTAAATTACCTACTAGACTATTATCTCTCTTGATCAAAATCCAACTCACATACAATAATTCTTCTATTTCTATTTTTTTATGCAACATTTTTGCTCATACACCCACACAAAAATTATATTATTTTTTTCAAGACCACGTTCATAAAACCTTCACTCTAAACCTACATGCAATACCCAACTATATACAAGACATATTTCTTGAACTACATGCAATACCCAACATTCATATTAAAAGTTTAATCTATACAATTTAAGAGGACGGAAAGTAGGTCACTTGGGTTATTTCTTGCACCACCACTACACCACCAAACACCATCACAAGTCCTCCACTCTTACCTCCTAGGTTAAACCCATTTTTTTTCCCAAAAATGTGAATCTCCTCCCCTTGCTTTTCTCTCCTAGCAGAAAGTTACAAGACTTAGCCAATTTATTTTTTCTTTGTTCTTCTTCCTCTTTTTTTTTCATTCCCTTTATATATATATATATATATAGATACACAAACATGTATATATATTTNAAGTTACAAGACTTAGCCAATTTATTTTTTCTTTGTTCTTCTTCCTCTTTTTTTTTTCATTCCCTTTATATATATATATATATCCAAATTGGTAATAAATCTCTAATATTGCTAACATTTGTCTCATTTCTTATATACACTAACATATATAGTGTGCAAATAATATGTTGATATCACATTCTTGCCACTCACTTAATCTCATGTGCACTAACTCGCATCAAATAATTAAATAATGTCACATGCAAGCATACCCATTTAACTTTTCACATCTAAATTAAACAATTCTCCCCAATAGTCATTATCTGTACTTTATCTCTGAATATTAAAATATTCATCATTCAAGTTGAGGTCTCATATTATTTCTCTTAATTAAATTCTAGTTGTCAATTCTACACATGCATGTCACATATGAATATGTTTGTTGCAAATATTATATGTTTGTCATGCATGTTTAGGTCTTACACCTACCTTGCTGAGTGGGTTTGATAAGGCCTAAGAACATTTTGGTTTCTTTTTGGTCTCATGTAATCATAGTATAAATTTTGCGTGTTGAACAGGTGTATTGGTATCTTATGTCAAATTTGTGATTGTGGTGAGAAGTAGTGAATGCCATGGTATGACGCTTAAGCAATTAATTTGGCTCCCAAATTAAACTCCTGTCTCAAAAGATGACCTTAGTTGAGGTGGTATTTCTTTAATCTACAAAAATAAGCATCATGAGTTGAGGTAGTATTTCTTTAGTCTACAAAAATAAGCATCATGATTCCTTTCTTACTATTAAATTTACCTTGACTCTACACCTAGACTAACAAGGATATAATTGCACAAATTTCATCTGCTTGTATTGATGGTGATATGGTTCTTGCAGTTGCTTATGCCCATGAACTTCCTCATTATGGGCTTAAAGTTGGCCTGAAAAAGTATGCAGCTATTCATTACTAACTGTCACTACTGTGACCCAGCTTACTGTACTGGACTTCTCTTGGATCACAGAGTGCTGAAAATGCTTGAGATGGATGAGGAGTATTAGGGAGATGTTGAGGTAAATGGCATTCCTTGGGTGAATAGGTGCATTTTAATTCTTACTATGTTGTGGTAGATCCATTCATTCACGCTAAGCACTTATCCTTGCAGGCTACAGTGGAGGATTTCTCTGTTGAACCAACTGAAAGCAAGAGGCTTTCTAAGCTCTCCTAGATGTTGGCCTTATACATAAAACTATTGACAATCGTGTTTTTGGTGCCCTCAAGGTATCTCTCTAACCCATCTCTTAAAGGTGTTTTCATAGTTAAGGACCATACATAATTAACCAGCTAAATCTTGCATTTTTGTTACAAGTTTTTCATCCACTGTAAGTGTCGTGTCAATATTTTTTGTTAGGTTAAATGGTTGTGTTTGACTATTTTCTTGTAATAAAGGATGCTCAGTTTTACCATTTTCTTCTGTTACGGATATAGCTGAATTTTGGGGTATGTGTGTTTACATATGTACGTGGATTTCTATTTATATTCATGTTTGTCGACAGTGCCTTTAGAGGAAATGGATATGTATTGAGAGTGAAGGGATTAATTTCACTTGAGCATTGAGAGTTTTGGATGAAGCCTTCTTTGTATATATTCATATTTATCAACTTTTGCATTGAAGGTTGGAGAGTAATTGTACNGAGAGTGAAGGGATTAATTTCACTTGAGCATTGAGAGTTTTGGATGAAGCCTTCTTGTATATATTCATATTTATCAACTTTTGCATTGAAGGTTGGAGAGTAATTGTCCNGAGGTCTCATATTATTTCTCTTAATTAAATTCTAGTTGTCAATTCTACACATGCATGTCACATATGAATATGTTTGTTGCAAATATTATATGTTTGTCATGCATGTTTAGGTCTTACACCTACCTTGCTGAGTGGGTTTGATAAGGCCTAAGAACATTTTGGTTTCTTTTTGGTCTCATGTAATCATAGTATAAATTTTGCGTGTTGAACAGGTGTATTGGTATCTTATGTCAAATTTGTGATTGTGGTGAGAAGTAGTGAATGCCATGGTATGACGCTTAAGCAATTAATTTGGCTCCCAAATTAAACTCCTGTCTCAAAAGATGACCTTAGTTGAGGTGGTATTTCTTTAATCTACAAAAATAAGCATCATGAGTTGAGGTAGTATTTCTTTAGTCTACAAAAATAAGCATCATGATTCCTTTCTTACTATTAAATTTACCTTGACTCTACACCTAGACTAACAAGGATATAATTGCACAAATTTCATCTGCTTGTATTGATGGTGATATGGTTCTTGCAGTTGCTTATGCCCATGAACTTCCTCATTATGGGCTTAAAGTTGGCCTGAAAAAGTATGCAGCTATTCATTACTAACTGTCACTACTGTGACCCAGCTTACTGTACTGGACTTCTCTTGGATCACAGAGTGCTGAAAATGCTTGAGATGGATGAGGAGTATTAGGGAGATGTTGAGGTAAATGGCATTCCTTGGGTGAATAGGTGCATTTTAATTCTTACTATGTTGTGGTAGATCCATTCATTCACACTAAGCACTTATCCTTGCAGGCTACAGTGGAGGATTTCTCTGTTGAACCAACTGAAAGCAAGAGGCTTTCTAAGCTCTCCTAGATGTTGGCCTTATACATAAAACTATTGACAATCGTGTTTTTGGTGCCCTCAAGGTATCTCTCTAACCCATCTCTTAAAGGTGTTTTCATAGTTAAGGACCATACATAATTAACCAGCTAAATCTTGCATTTTTGTTACAAGTTTTTCATCCACTGTAAGTGTCGTGTCAATATTTTTTGTTAGGTTAAATGGTTGTGTTTGACTATTTTCTTGTAATAAAGGATGCTCAGTTTTACCATTTTCTTCTGTTACGGATATAGCTGAATTTTGGGGTATGTGTGTTTACATATGTACGTGGATTTCTATTTATATTCATGTTTGTCGACAGTGCCTTTAGAGGAAATGGATATGTATTGAGAGTGAAGGGATTAATTTCACTTGAGCATTGAGAGTTTTGGATGAAGCCTTCTTGTATATATTCATATTTATCAACTTTTGCATTGAAGGTTGGAGAGTAATTGTCCAGTCCAATGTTTAAGAAGCTAAAAATTTTAAAGCAATATGCTTCTGAATGAAGGTATTCTTATGAGATGTAATTTTTGAAGTTTTTGGCATCTTTATGAGATGTGATTACCAATTATTTTATTAACATTTCTCTATTAGTTCTCTAACATAATTGGAATGTCGTTTGTAGCTCATATTGACTGTTTATTAGCTTTCTTTTTTGTTCATTTTTGGTGGACTTCTTTTCCATTAATTATGTACTTTTACATCTTTCAATGAAATTAAAGTTTTGTTTCTTATTTAAAAAAAAGAAGTAATATTTGAAGAAGTGTAACGAATGATTAAGGAAGTGCATCCAACATCCACATTAAAAATGAATTAGTGTACAAAAAAATGATTAGAATACCTATATCTCGATGAGATTCATGAATTTGGGTTGGAGATGAGAGAAGTTTTTGAAGTGATTTTGTAATGGCATTTTTTGCGAAGTTTAATGTATGTCAATGAGTTTTGATGTTCATCTAATTTCTAGAATATATTGCACTATGAATAGACCTAGGTAGTGATATTGGTTCGGTGGTTGTCTTTTTTCGTGATAGAACATGACATTTAAAGGTATGAGTTGGCGACTTTCCAATTTCCATTAGAAATCCTAATATTATGGTCAAGACTTGTTCTCTTGCATTGGATTTGGCAAAACATTGATTCTTTATTTTGACAAATGGACTTTAGTACTTTACATGGTGGAAAATTTTAAAATTTTTACTGATCAGACAGGGTTAAATAAATAAATTCTTCAAGCAAGGTTACTCAAACTTGTGAATTAGGTTAAAACGAATAAGTGACTGGGAGTGTTAATTGAGATTTGATTGTCATCATCTAAAACAAACATATTGTCACTGTCTAAAATGAAATGTACATCTAACCTTTCCATGTGTTCATTTAATACCATGCTTTCTTTTGTCATGTACATATTTTTAATTTTGACTATGTGATTGATGAGTGAGTTTTATACGTACGAATTGAGTACTCTTGGTTTGATGAAAGTGCAAGTTTCCAAGTATTTTATGTTCCTTTTTATTTGTTTTAATTTTATTTTGTAGGGATCATGATTTGGAAGGAAACAAGTTCATTTGGTAGCCTAAGTGTTGGATTATTTAAAGACTAAACAACAAGGCCAGTTGTAGGCATAAGAGGGGAGCAGTGCTGCAGCTCTACATGTAGCGCTTCAGCTCTAGAAGGGTAGAAACTCAGTGCAGCTGTGCTGATTTTAGGGGCTACAGCACGTGTTTGATCTTGGGAGACAAATTCATTCTTTGAGTAGAAATTGAACTCTAATGCTACATATATGCTAGGGTTCGATCTGGGATATAAAAATACTGATATTGTGAAACCCAAAAAACCGGAGNACTCTAATGCTACATATATGCTAGGGTTCGATCTGGGATATAAAAATACTGATATTGTGAAACCCCAAAAATCGGGGATCCTTTATTAACCGTTAACCACCCGTCAACCTGCGAAAACACCCGTGATTGTTGCCCACTCTGGCATCACGTCAATAATATCCCTTTGTCCGGGATTATAACTCACACGTGTAAACCGTGTTTCTTTAATGATTTAATCCAACCGAGGTTCAATACACCCCAATAAACCCCATTTAAGGTCCATTTGTATCATTAGTACTAAAGGGTACCTAGCCCAAATGCCTGGGAAAAGGATTTTTACGAATTTCTTTTTGGACCAAACTGTTCCGGTACATTTTGCCTAGTGTTGCCTTTTTCACCTGTTTTTCATTTTCNCATTTGTATCATTAGTACTAAAGGGTACCTAGCCCAAATGCCTGGGAAAAGGATTTCTACGAATTTCTTTTTGGACCAAACTGTTCCGGTACATTTTGCCTAGTGTTGCCTTTTTCACCTGTTTTTCATTTCCAATCCAATTTTAACCATTCCAACATCATCTTAGACATACATAATGACGTTATTCACATAAAACTTGATATTTACAAGTTCTATTACACACCATTTACACAGTTACATGTCAAAATGGAATTAAACAATAGTTTTACACAAAACTTGTTTTCAAAAGCCATAACTCGGCTTTTCTTCAGCGTCTAGGCCCCGAATATGAATCCTCTCCTGGTATGAACCCCGCACCTAAAATTTTTCCAGTATAGGGTGAGCTAACGCCCGGTAGAATATTTTCTACAGAGGCTACTCCCCAACCTAAGTGCATATGCAATGTTTATATACAACATTCACAATTATACAGTCATTCCAAAACAAGAATATGCATGCTTCATGATGGAATCTACCATGTCATGCCATGAATAAAATGAGATTCACTCACACACACCAACCCAAGCCCTCACCGGCTCTCACCACACTATACAATGCAAGTATAAAACCCTTGTCATTGATGAAATACATCCAATGATCATCTTTGAAAATACAGACCATGAGTTTATAAAACTAATTCATTTTTGGATGTTTCCCATCAAATGAATACTTTATATTACAAAATCATGCGTCTTTGTTGGGTATCAGATTCCGAAATCACACCAACTGGCTCCGTACGCCATTACACTTTTCTGGAATTTCACCACAGGGAAGTGTATGAACCAAGTAGCTGGGTTTTTCACCCGAAGGAGTGTTTAGCCCTTCTTACTATACCCGATACAAGTTTTTCATGTCATGCAACCGTGCGACTCTGTTGAACCTTGATCCAATGGTACCAAGCCCACTTATCACCCACCTACGTGGTGTTTGCTATCAACCATGCACTCACACCTATGAAATGCAATGTGTTCTCCGTGCATATGCAATGTAATGAACCATTGCACTACCAACATCATGCTCAAATGTAATGAATGTCAATGGGCCAAATTAAACCACACATCTCAACATGTGTCATGGCAATTTATATCACATGCATATAATCACCAAATTTCATTATCATGTCTATACATCAACTAGCATATATCAATATTTATATATATATATATATATATATATATATATCCATCACAATTCTCAAGTATGACATTACACAATTTCATGCCAATCACAAGGCATAATAAAAACATGTAATATGCCCACATAAACAAATTTCCAAGGGATTATATAAGTGACTTCCATATATCAAGTTCAAACTAGAAGTTGGCCTAAGCCATTTCCATACCTTTTCCCTCATTTCCATAACGATAAACAAATGGTATACATATTCTACATACCCAACCCCCTTCCATATGCACCCCAGGTGAGATATGAACCAAAGTAGGAGAACCCCTACCTCTTGAAGCGTAAATAGAAGAGTAGAAGCCTCAAGACACCCTTCTACCCCTAAAACCTTGATTTCCCAAAATTTGCTTCTTGGATCTTTGGTGAAATCCTTCGTTCATGGTACATACGCGTAGCCCTCGTCGCGTAGACCAACTTTAATTCTTGGTTCAAGCGATTCTGAGCAACAGAGCTCCTTGGATCGAGGAAGAAGGATAGAAATTTTAAGTTTTCTCTTCTCTCCCTTCTCTTCTCTTCCAATGTATGAACATAGCTGCCCAAAGGGTGGAAAATATCCCACTTTTCAGATATTTAACCCCTATTTATACTTCTAATTGCGCGGTCCACATTGCCCCGCACGTTTATAACTTCCTAGTTTGTTCTTAACCCGAAACGACTTAATTAAATCTCGGTTTCAATTCAAATAAATTTTAATTGAACTTTTATCTAATTATTATGAAATTTTATAATTTTTATTTTTGGGGACCTTTGAAAGTTCATTCGTCACCCAATTGTCTTGAAAAATGTGCAAAATCTGACTATCTCTGAATTCGACGAAATTTGACGTGGCAGCACAATTTGGCGATAGAAGCTCTATAGAAATGTGCTTTTTAAACCTGCATATTAGTGGCAAATTACTATTTTGCCCTTTTTAAGAAAAAGTTTAATTTTTTTCCCAAGTTTTACAAATATTTGGGGCTACTAATAGAGGGTGAACCAAGAATTGATAGGAAATTGGACGGAAGAATCAAAGGAAGTGATGCGAATAAGATTAAACTTGAAGGCTAGAGAGAGATTGAAGATTGCAACTAAGTTTTCATTCTCTTCTCTTACTTTAAGTTTTTGATTTCTAAGATGTTGATTAATTTGAGAATGATGTTTTTCAATTACATTATGAACTAAATTTTTATTAAGATTGCAATGGAACCTGATGTTTATTTAGATCTACTCTCGTTTCTAGTTCTTATTAATCATATATAAGTTGTTTATCATATTTTGTGCTTAACATATGATTGTGTGGCTAACAATTAATTTAATTTCCCGTATGAAATTGGGAGATGAATTCTAGGTTTAGATCTGAATATAATGACATGCGTCTGGTTAATTCTATGACGCCCTAAAATCCGGGGGTTCGTTGACTACCTATCAACCCACGGAATGCCCGTGGATACCGAGTAACTCGATATCTCAACGTTGTGTCCCATTTACCCGGGTCCATCCTTTATTAAAAATTTGGACAGAGTCTCCTTTGTAAGGGGAACTCTACTCAACACACAACCTGTGCATTATATAATAACAAGACCCATCCGAGGTCCAATACTCAACAATGACCACACCAGGTCTATTTATAAGTAAACATAGGCCACAACGGGTCCAATTATCCATACCCATACAAACATGGAAGACCATATTAAAATGGTCCATATAGACTCTATTACAATTCCTTTACACATTACATGCCAAAATTTACTTACAAGTCTAATTTTTACAAAAGAAATGGATTGGAAGCCACAAGTCGGCTTTTCTTCCTTCTTAACTGTCCGAGTGAGTGCCGTCCCTCGGCGTATAACCCCTACCTGAAATGTTTCCCGTATAGGGTGAGCCAACGCCCAGTAGAGTACATCCTACAAGGGCTACTCCCCACCTAAGTGCACATGTAATGTTCACATTTGACAGTTCATATTCACATCAACATTTCAAGTAAGAATATGCAACTCTATATTGGAATTCACCATGTCATGCAATGAAATGAGATGAAACTCACTCATGCAACTTTAACTCAAGTCCTCACCGACTCCCACAACACAATGCAACACATATGTGTAAAACAACGTCTTTGATGAAACACATCCAAAGATCATTTTGAAATCAACCATATGTCATAAAACCATTTCATTCTTAGATGTTCCCCATCAAACAAATAATTTATATATCAAAATTATGCGCCTTTATGGGGTATCGGATTCAAGAATCGCACCTTCGGCTCCATNTAACAATTAATTTAATTTCCCGTATGAAATTGGGAGATGAATTCTAGGTTTAGATCTGAATATAATGACATGCGTCTGGTTAATTCTATGACGCCCTAAAATCTAGGGGTTCGTTGACTACCTATCAACCAGCGGAATGCCCGTGGATACCGAGTAACTCGATATCTCAACGTTGTGTCCCATTTACCCGGGTCCATCCTTTATTAAAAATTTGGACAGAGTCTCCTTTGTAAGGGGAACTCTACTCAACACACAACCTGTGCATTATATAATAACAAGACCCATCCGAAGTCCAATACTCAACAATGACCACACCGGGTCTATTTATAAGTAAACATAGGCCACAACGGGTCCAATTATCCATACCCATACAAACATGGAAGACCATATTAAAATGGTCCATATAGACTCTATTACAATTCCTTTACACATTACATGCCAAAATTTACTTACAAGTCTAATTTTTACAAAAGAAATGGATTGGAAGCCACAAGTCGGCTTTTCTTCCTTCTTAACTGTCCGAGTGAGTGCCGTCCCTCGGCGTATAACCCCTACCTGAAATGTTTCCCGTATAGGGTGAGCCAACGCCCAGTAGAGTACATCCTACAAGGGCTACTCCCCACCTAAGTGCACATGTAATGTTCACATTTGACAGTTCATATTCACATCAACATTTCAAGTAAGAATATGCAACTCTATATTGGAATTCACCATGCCATGCAATGAAATGAGATGAAACTCACTCATGCAACTTTAACTCAAGTCCTNCCTACCTCTTGAAGCGTAAAGAATTCGTAGGAAACCTCAAGAATAAGATTCAAACCTAAAGCTTAGATTTCTCCAAAATTCTCCCTTTGGATCTTCGATGAAAATCTTTATTTTTGGTACTCACGCATAGCCCTCGTCGCGTAGAATGACTTTAATTCTTGGCCCGACGAATTCCGACTAATGGAACTCCGAGAATCGGCGGAAGAAAGCTTGAAGAATTATTTTTTTTCCTCTTTGCTCTTGGGTCTGATCTAGCCGGCCAAATGAAGAGAAAAAATCTGATTTTTCAGATATTTGCCCACTTTTATACATTTTAAAGACTTGGCCCTCGTCGCGCCAAGTGTTGTCCTTTGTCCAAGTCCATTTTTGCCCCCGAAACGATTAAATTTCGTACCGATTTAAGCTCAAAATATTTTATATGAAATTTATTTAAAATATTTTCTAAATTTCAAAATTTTTATAAAAATTTTATTTTTAGGGGTCACCGAACACCCATCACCTCGAAAAACCTAAAAAATTTGACTATCTCAAAATTTGACAAAATTTGTCTGGGTAACTAAATTTCGCAAGACGAATCCAACGGTGAAGTCCGTTTCATCATCCGAGGTCTTAAAAAAACAATTTTTAACCCGCAATATAATGACAAATTACCATTTTACCCTTTTTCAGAAAAAGTTAAAAAAATTTCTGGGTTTCACATTCTTCCCCCCTTAAAAAAATTTCATCCTCGAAATTCATATACACATGCACATACAATCACATGCATATGCAACAGTCAAATAATGCTAATTGACCATAAGAATATACCTCCATCCTCGAACAAGAAAGGATAACTGGTACGAACAGTATCCTCGCGCTCCCATGTCACCTCCTCTACTCCTCGATGCTGTCACAGCACCTTCACTAGTCGCATGGTCTTGCCTCGTAAAACCTGTTCCCGGTTATCCATGATA
The DNA here is from genome assembly GCA_963454935.2 of Ilex paraguariensis. Classification (NCBI taxonomy): domain Eukaryota; kingdom Viridiplantae; phylum Streptophyta; class Magnoliopsida; order Aquifoliales; family Aquifoliaceae; genus Ilex; species Ilex paraguariensis. The sequence goes on from CAUOFW020002802.1 coordinate 168,209, forward strand.
CGCACTGGTCCCTCCTCGAAAGTCCCATCAGCATCAACAACAAGCTCTCCCCAATCCACCACATGAGTCGGATCCGGGGTGTACTTCCGAAGCATAGAGACATGGAATATTGCATGAACACGCGATAGATTTGGCAGTAAAGCCAACTGGTAAGCAACTGTACTCACTCTCTCAAGTACCTCGAAGGGCCCAATGTATCTGGGCGACAACTTCCCCCGCTTACCAAACCGGACCACTCCTCTCTTAGGCATAACCTTCAAGNTTTTGATCACAATCAATGACGACTCGGTGTGCCATCAACCAATCCATCCCAAGGATCACATCAAACTCTGACATATCCATGACCCTAAGGTCCACGGTAAGTAGAATCCCTGAAATCTCTAACTCATAACTCCTACATATCTGATCAATTCTCACCCAANTCCCCAATCCACCACATGAGTCGGATCCGGGGTGTACTTCCGAAGCATAGAGACATGGAATATTGCATGAACACGCGATAGATTTGGCAGTAAAGCCAACTGGTAAGCAACTGTACTCACTCTCTCAAGTACCTCGAAGGGCCCAANGGGAGAACTCACATGCAACGGCTCTTCTAAGGTCTCAACCTCTAAACCCAAGTCATTCACACAAGATGCAGCAATAAATAAATGAAANATGTATCTGGGCGACAACTTCCCCCGCTTACCAAACCGGACCACTCCTCTCTTAGGCATAACCTTCAAGAAGACATGATCTCCCACCTCAAACTCTAGAGGTCTTCGCCGTCTATTAGCATAGCTCTTTTGCCGGCTTTGAGCCGTGAGAAGATGTTTTCGAATCAGGTCTACCTTCTCCGAGGTGTCTCTAACCAATTCTGGACCCATAGAAGACCTCTTTCCTACCTCCGTCCAACAAACCAAAGAACGACATGGCTTCCCATATAGCGCCTCATAGGGTGTCATCTTTATGTTCGCTTGGTAACTGTTATTGTATGCGAACTCGACCAAGAGTAAGTGATCTTCCCAGCTACCCTTGAGATCTAGGACGCATGCCCGTAGCATGTCCTCTAAAGTCTAAATAGTCCTCTCAGACTGACTGTCTGTCTGGGAATGAAAAGCAGTGTTCATCATTAACCATGTCCCCATGGCTTGCTGGAAACTCTCCCAAAAATGAGCTGTAAACCTGGGATCCTGGTCCAATACAATAGATACGGGTACTCCATGCAGCCGAACAATCTCCCGTACATACGACCTGTAGAATTCCTCCAGTGTGAAGGTCATCCGCACAGCCAAAAAGTGTGCCAACATAGTAAGCCGGTCCACTATCACCCATACCGCGTCATGACCCCACGATGTCCGTGAAAAATGGGTCATAAAATCCATCGTGATATACTCCCACTTCCACTCAACTACCTCCAAAGGCTGGAGTAATCCCGCTGGTCTCTGGTGTTCAGCCTTAACCTGCTGACACGCGAGACATCGACTGACAAAATCGCCAACCTGCCTCTTCATTCCACTCCAGTAATACTTGCGACGAAGATCATGATACATCTTCGTGCCCCCTAGATGAACCACAAAACGGGAGCAATGAAACTTTCTAAGGATCTCCTCCCTTAGATCTGCCAATTGAGGAACCACAACCCTTCCTCGATACCGAAGACTACCATCTGAGTGAATAGCCCAGCCCTCGTCAGTTGTACCTGACTGTACATGGTCCTGGATGGACAATAGCTCCGTGTCCTAAATCTGGGACTCAATCACCCTACTCAGTAAAGACGGCGTAGCCACCAAACTCTCCAAAGTACTCTGAGCCTGACTTATATAACATAACCCGAACTGTCCCATAGTTTCGAGCATCTGTCACTCCCGGGAAGCTACACTAGCCAAAACTCCCCGTGACCTTCAGCTAAGTGCATCAGCCACCATGTTTGCCTTACCGGGATAGTAATACAAAGTGAAGTCATAGTCCTCTAAATACTCCATCCACCGGCATTGCCTCATGTTGAGGTCCCGCTGTGTGAAAATATATTTCAGACTCTTGTGGTCCGAAAATACTTCAAACTGCTCACCATATAGGTAGTGACGCCAAGCCTTCAAGGCAAAGACAATGGTTGCCAACTCCATGTCATGTGTGGGATAATTCTGCTCGTGATTCTTTAGCTGTCGAGAACCATAAGCTACTACCCTCCCGGACTTCATCAAAACACATCTCAGCCCATCCTTCAAGGCATCATAATAAACCGTGTACCTCTGTCCCCGTTCTGGAACTATCAGAATAGGAGCTGAAGTAAGCCTCTTCTTCAACTCCTAGATTGCATTCTCACAAGAATCATTCCACACAAACTTGACATCTTTCCGGATCAACTTCGTCATAGGCGTAGCCAATCGGGAGAAATCCTCAATAAACCGCCAGTAGTACCTCGCCAATCCCAAGAAACTACATATCTCGAAGACTGACTTTGGTCTCTCCCAACTCAAAACTACCTCAACCTTCTCTGGGTCCACAGATACACCCGAAGCCGACACCACGTGTCCCAAAAATTTCACCTCAGTAATCCAAAATTTACACTTGCTGAACTTGGCGTACAAATGATAATCTCTTAATGTCTGGAGAACAATTCTCAAGTGACCCTCATGCTCCTCCTTAGACTTGGAGTAGATCAAGATGTCATCAACAAAAACCGCAACAAATTGATCTAAATAGGGTTGGAACACCCTGTGCATGAGGTCCATGAATGCCGCTGGAGCATTCGTCAATCCAAATGGCATCACTGTGAACTCGAAATACCCATACCGCATTCTGAACGCCGTCTTAAGGATATCTTCCTCCCTAACCCTCAACTGATGGTAATCGGTTCAAAGATCTATCTTGGAATATACCCGTGCCCCCCTCAGTTGATCAAACAAGTCATTAATTCTCGGCAAAGGGTACCTATTCTTGATAGTGACCCTATTCAACTATCGGTAATCAATACACAACCGAAGAGTCTTATCTTTCTTCTTAGCAAATAGAATCGGAGTGCCCCAAGGTGAAGTGCTCGGTCTAATAAATCCCTTGTCCAATAATTCTTGCAATTGCACCTTGAGTTCTTGCAACTCAACTGGTGCCATCCGATGCGGAGTCATAGAGATAGACAATGTACCCAAATGTAACTCAATAGTGAAGTCTACATCCCTATGTGGAGGTAATCCCGGTAGTTCATCCAAAAAAAATATCCTCATACTCGCACACAACCCGAGGTAGACCAAACTCCTGCCTCACCTCATCCTCTAGGGTAAGGCTAGCAAGCCAACCCCATCAATTGTTCGTGCCACCTAGAGTCATACATGGCTTGGGGTAAAACATCCTACTTCTCCCCCTAAAACTTGAAATAAACACTTTCCAGCGTATAAGCCGTGACCCTCTTTTGATCACAATCAATGACGACTCGGTGTGCCATCAACCAATCCATCCCAAGGATCACATCAAACTCTGACATATCCATGACCCTAAGGTCCACGGTAAGTAGAATCCCTGAAATCTCTAACTCATAACTCCTACATATCTGATCAATTCTCACCCAAACACCTAGGGGAGAACTCACATGCAACGGCTCTTCTAAGGTCTCAACCTCTAAACCCAAGTCATTCACACAAGATGCAGCAATAAATAAATGAAATGCACTAGAATCGAACAATACTTTAGCCCACAAACGAGAGAGTAAGAATGTACCCTGTATCATCGACAGATCTGTTGGCTCAGTCTATGGCATAATGGCGTAGACACGCCCTTGAGTCCCTGAAGTCCCGACTTATGAGCCCTAGCCTCGTCCTCGACTCATTCCTTCGCCCATTTGGCCAGCTTACGGTGTCCCCACACGAGAAATAGTAGGGCCTTGTGTTGCACCCTGGAATTGGTACTAGCTGCCCTAANATCAGGTCTACCTTCTCCGAGGTGTCTCTAACCAATTCTGGACCCATAGAAGACCTCTTTCCTACCTCCGTCCAACAAACCAAAGAACGACATGGCTTCCCATATAGCGCCTCATAGGGTGTCATCTTTATGTTCGCTTNATCAGGTCTACCTTCTCCGAGGTGTCTCTAACCAATTCTGGACCCATAGAAGACCTTTTTCCTACCTCCGTCCAACAAACCAAAGAACGACATGGCCTCCCATATAGCGCCTCATAGGGTGTCATCTTTATGTTCGCTTGGTAACTGTTATTGTATGCGAACTCGACCAAGAGTAAGTGATCTTCCCAGCTACCCTTGAGATCTAGGACGCATGCCCGTAGCATGTCCTCTAAAGTCTAAATAGTCCTCTCAGACTGACTGTCCGTCTGGGAATGAAAAGCAGTGTTCATCGTTAACCATGTCCCCATGGCTTGCTGGAAACTCTCCCAAAAATGAGCTGTAAACCTGGGATCCTGGTCCAATACAATAGATACGGGTACTCCATGCAGCCGAACAATCTCCCGTACATACGACCTGTAGAATTCCTCCAGTGTGAAGGTCATCCGCACAGCCAAAAAGTATGCCAACATAGTAAGCCGGTCCACTATCACCCATACCGCGTCATGACCCCACGATGTCCGTGAAAAATGGGTCATAAAATCCATCGTGATATACTCCCACTTCCACTCAACTACCTCCAAAGGCTGGAGTAATCCCGCTGGTCTCTGGTGTTCAGCCTTAACCTGCTGACACGCGAGACATCGACTGACAAAATCGCCAACCTGCCTCTTCATTCCACTCCAGTAATACTTGCGACGAAGATCATGATACATCTTCGTGCCCCCTAGATGAACCACAAAACGGGAGCAATGAAACTTTCTAAGGATCTCCTCCCTTAGATCTGCCAATTGAGGAACCACAACCCTTCCTCGATACCGAAGACTACCATCTGAGTGAATAGCCCAGCCCTCGTCAGTTGTACCTGACTGTACATGGTCCTGGATGGACAATAGCTCCGTGTCCTAAATCTGGGACTCAATCACCCTACTCAGTAAAGACGGCGTAGCCACCAAACTCTCCAAAGTACTCTGAGCCTGACTTATATAACATAACCCGAACTGTCCCATAGTTTCGAGCATCTGCCACTCCCGGGAAGCTACACTAGCCAAAACTCCCCGTGACCTTCAGCTAAGTGCATCAGCCACCATGTTTGCCTTACCGGGATAGTAATACAAAGTGAAGTCATAGTCCTCTAAATACTCCATCCACCGGCATTGCCTCATGTTGAGGTCCCACTGTGTGAAAATATATTTCAGACTCTTGTGGTCCGAAAATACTTCAAACTGCTCACCATATAGGTAGTGACGCCAAGCCTTCAAGGCAAAGACAATGGTTGCCAACTCCATGTCATGTGTGGGATAATTCTGCTCGTGATTCTTTAGCTGTCGAGAACCATAAGCTACTACCCTCCCGGACTTCATCAAAACACATCTCAGCCCATCCTTCAAGGCATCATAATAAACCGTGTACCTCTGTCCCCGTTCTGGAACTATCAGAATAGGAGCTGAAGTAAGCCTCTTCTTCAACTCCTAGATTGCATTCTCACAAGAATCATTCCACACAAACTTGACATCTTTCCGGATCAACTTCGTCATAGGCGTAGCCAATCGGGAGAAATCCTCAATAAACCGCCAGTAGTACCTCGCCAATCCCAAGAAACTACATATCTCGAAGACTGACTTTGGTCTCTCCCAACTCAAAACTACCTCAACCTTCTCTGGGTCCACAGATACACCCGAAGCCGACACCACGTGTCCCAAAAATTTCACCTCAGTAATCCAAAATTTACACTTGCTGAACTTGGCGTACAAATGATAATCTCTTAATGTCTGGAGAACAATTCTCAAGTGACCCTCATGCTCCTCCTTAGACTTGGAGTAGATCAAGATGTCATCAACAAAAACCGCAACAAATTGATCTAAATAGGGTTGGAACACCCTGTGCATGAGGTCCATGAATGCCGCTGGAGCATTCGTCAATCCAAATGGCATCACTGTGAACTCGAAATACCCATACCGCATTCTGAACGCCGTCTTAAGGATATCTTCCTCCCTAACCCTCAACTGATGGTAATCGGTTCAAAGATCTATCTTGGAATATACCCGTGCCCCCCTCAGTTGATCAAACAAGTCATTAATTCTCGGCAAAGGGTACCTATTCTTGATAGTGACCCTATTCAACTATCGGTAATCAATACACAACCGAAGAGTCTTATCTTTCTTCTTAGCAAACAGAATCGGAGTGCCCCAAGGTGAAGTGCTCGGTCTAATAAATCCCTTGTCCAATAATTCTTGCAATTGCACCTTGAGTTCTTGCAACTCAACTGGTGCCATCCGATGCGGAGTCATAGAGATAGACAATGTACCCAAATGTAACTCAATAGTGAAGTCTACATCCCTATGTGGAGGTAATCCCGGTAGTTCATCCAAACAAATATCCTCATACTCGCACACAACCCGAGGTAGACCAAACTCCTGCCTCACCTCATCCTCTAGGGTAAGGCTAGCAAGCCAACCCCATCAACTGTTCGTGCCACCTAGAGTCATACATGGCTTGGGGTAAAACATCCTACTTCTCCCCCTAAAACTTGAAATAAACACCTTCCAGCGTATAAGCCGTGACCCTCTTTTGATCACAATCAATGACGACTCGGTGTGCCATCAACCAATCCATCCCAAGGATCACATCAAACTCTGACATATCCATGACCCTAAGGTCCACGGTAAGTAGAATCCCTGAAATCTCTAACTCATAACTCCTACATATCTGATCAATTCTCACCCAAACACCTAGGGGAGAACTCACATGCAACGGCTCTTCTAAGGTCTCAACCTCTAAACCCAAGTCATTCACACAAGATGCAGCAATAAATAAATGAAATGCACTAGAATCGAACAATACTTTAGCCCACAAACGAGAGAGTAAGAATGTACCCTGTATCATCGACAGATCTGTTGGCTCAGTCTATGGCATAATGGCGTAGACACGCCCTTGAGTCCCTGAAGTCCCGACTTATGAGCCCTAGCCTCGTCCTCGACTCATTCCTTCGCCCATTTGGCCAGCTTGCGGTGTCCCCACACGAGAAATAGTAGGGCCTTGTGTTGCACCCTGGAATTGGTACTAGCTGCCCTAACCCATAGTAGGGTAGTGAGGAGTATACTGCGTCTGTGGTTGCCCCACTGAAGTCTGAGATTACGATGACCCATGGCCCTGGGATCCCTGCCTCTATGGACAATCCCTCTTCATGTGACCCGGTTGGTGGCAATGATAGCAAGTCCTCTGGCCAGCCTGGTAGGAAGGCCTCTAATTTCTCCCACCTTGGGAGGATTGACCATGGCCTTAGCCTTGATAACTGCGGCCCTGTCCCTAAAATCCTTGTGGAGTAGAAGTCCTTTGCTTCTTCCTCGAGCTAGAAGAAGAGGACTGACCCTCTTTCTTCTTGTCTTTTGCACCAGACTCCCGGATGCTTCTTGTGTTATCCACCTCTCTCTCAATGGCCAAAGCTGTGGTGACCATCAAGTCGAAGTCTTGCAGAAGAAGACCGACAATTTTACCCCGGATGGATAACTTTAGTCCATCCTCAAATTTCCTGACCTTGGCCATATCTGTGGCCACATATTGGTCAGCGAAACGTGCTAACTTAGTGAATTTAGCCACNCCAATTGAGGAACCACAACCCTTCCTCGATACCGAAGACTACCATCTGAGTGAATAGCCCAGCCCTCGTCAGTTGTACCTGACTGTACATGGTCCTGGATGGACAATAGCTCCGTGTCCTAAATCTGGGACTCAATCACCCTACTCAGTAAAGACGGCGTAGCCACCAAACTCTCCAAAGTACTCTGAGCCTGACTTATATAACATAACCCGAACTGTCCCATAGTTTCGAGCATCTGTCACTCCCGGGAAGCTACACTAGCCAAAACTCCCCGTGACCTTCAGCTAAGTGCATCAGCCACCATGTTTGCCTTACCGGGATAGTAATACAAAGTGAAGTCATAGTCCTCTAAATACTCCATCCACCGGCATTGCCTCATGTTGAGGTCCCACTGTGTGAAAATATATTTCAGACTCTTGTGGTCCGAAAATACTTCAAACTGCTCACCATATAGGTAGTGACGCCAAGCCTTCAAGGCAAAGACAATGGTTGCCAACTCCATGTCATGTGTGGGATAATTCTGCTCGTGATTCTTTAGCTGTCGAGAACCATAAGCTACTACCCTCCCGGACTTCATCAAAACACATCTCAGCCCATCCTTCAAGGCATCATAATAAACCGTGTACCTCTGTCCCCGTTCTGGAACTATCAGAATAGGAGCTGAAGTAAGCCTCTTCTTCAACTCCTAGATTGCATTCTCACAAGAATCATTCCACACAAACTTGACATCTTTCCGGATCAACTTCGTCATAGGCGTAGCCAATCGGGAGAAATCCTCAATAAACCGCCAGTAGTACCTCGCCAATCCCAAGAAACTACATATCTCGAAGACTGACTTTGGTCTCTCCCAACTCAAAACTACCTCAACCTTCTCTGGGTCCACAGATACACCCGAAGCCGACACCACGTGTCCCAAAAATTTCACCTCAGTAATCCAAAATTTACACTTGCTGAACTTGGCGTACAAATGATAATCTCTTAATGTCTGGAGAACAATTCTCAAGTGACCCTCATGCTCCTCCTTAGACTTGGAGTAGATCAAGATGTCATCAACAAAAACCGCAACAAATTGATCTAAATAGGGTTGGAACACCCTGTGCATGAGGTCCATGAATGCCGCTGGAGCATTCGTCAATCCAAATGGCATCACTGTGAACTCGAAATACCCATACCGCATTCTGAACGCCGTCTTAAGGATATCTTCCTCCCTAACCCTCAACTGATGGTAATCGGTTCAAAGATCTATCTTGGAATATACCCGTGCCCCCCTCAGTTGATCAAACAAGTCATTAATTCTCGGCAAAGGGTACCTATTCTTGATAGTGACCCTATTCAACTATCGGTAATCAATACACAACCGAAGAGTCTTATCTTTCTTCTTAGCAAACAGAATCGGAGTGCCCCAAGGTGAAGTGCTCGGTCTAATAAATCCCTTGTCCAATAATTCTTGCAATTGCACCTTGAGTTCTTGCAACTCAACTGGTGCCATCCGATGCGGAGTCATAGAGATAGACAATGTACCCAAATGTAACTCAATAGTGAAGTCTACATCCCTATGTGGAGGTAATCCCGGTAGTTCATCCAAACAAATATCCTCATACTCGCACACAACCCGAGGTAGACCAAACTCCTGCCTCCCCTCATCCTCTAGGGTAAGGCTAGCAAGCCAACCCCATCAACTGTTCGTGCCACCTAGAGTCATACATGGCTTGGGGTAAAACATCCTACTTCTCCCCCTAAAACTTGAAATAAACACCTTCCAGCGTATAAGCCGTGACCCTCTTTTGATCACAATCAATGACGACTCGGTGTGCCATCAACCAATCCATCCCAAGGATCACATCAAACTCTGACATATCCATGACCCTAAGGTCCACGGTAAGTAGAATCCCTGAAATCTCTAACTCATAACTCCTACATATCTGATCAATTCTCACCCAAACACCTAGGGGAGAACTCACATGCAACGGCTCTTCTAAGGTCTCAACCTCTAAACCCAAGTCATTCACACAAGATGCAGCAATAAATAAATGAAATGCACTAGAATCGAACAATACTTTAGCCCACAAACGAGAGAGTAAGAATGTACCCTGTATCATCGACAGATCTGTTGGCTCAGTCTATGGCATAATGGCGTAGACACGCCCTTGAGTCCCTGAAGTCCCGACTTATGAGCCCTAGCCTCGTCCTCGACTCATTCCTTCGCCCATTTGGCCAGCTTACGGTGTCCCCACACGAGAAATAGTAGGGCCTTGTGTTGCACCCTGGAATTGGTACTAGCTGCCCTAACCCATAGTAGGGTAGTGAGGAGTATACTGCGTCTGTGGTTGCCCCACTGAAGTCTGAGATTACGATGACCCATGGCCCTGGGATCCCTGCCTCTATGGACAATCCCTCTTCATGTGACCCGGTTGGTGGCAATGATAGCAAGTCCTCTGGCCAGCCTGGTAGGAAGGCCTCTAATTTCTCCCACCTTGGGAGGATTGACCATGGCCTTAGCCTTGATAACTGCGGCCCTGTCCCTAAAATCCTTGTGGAGTAGAAGTCCTTTGCTTCTTCCTCGAGCTAGAAGAAGAGGACTGACCCTCTTTCTTCTTGTCTTTTGCACCAGACTCCCGGATGCTTCTTGTGTTATCCACCTCTCTCTCAATGGCCAAAGCTGTGGTGACCATCAAGTCGAAGTCTTGCAGAAGAAGACCGACAATTTTACCCCGGATGGATAACTTTAGTCCATCCTCAAATTTCCTGACCTTGGCCATATCTGTGGCCACATATTGGTCAGCGAAACGTGCTAACTTAGTGAATTTAGCCACGTATTCCATCACTGACATCGTTCCTTGCCTCAAATCTAGGAACTCCCGGGCCTTCGCATGCCTCGCAGCCACCGGGAAGTACTTCCCCATNATGGTTGCCAACTCCATGTCATGTGTGGGATAATTCTGCTCGTGATTCTTTAGCTGTTGAGAACCATAAGCTACTACACNATAGCTCCGTGTCCTAAATCTGGGACTCAATCACCCTACTCAGTAAAGACGGCGTAGCCACCAAACTCTCCAAAGTACTCTGAGCCTGACCTATATAACATAACCCGAACTGTCCCATANAAGTACTTCCCCATTCCTTGTTTCACTAGTAGTGCGTGTGCCACCTACTAGTAGACATTTACACATAAAACTATACCACTCATTTTTTATTTTTTTTTTACCATGTATATCATTCACATAATCACCTAGCAAGTAATCACGNTCCCCGTTCTGGAACTATCAGAATAGGAGCTGAAGTAAGCCTCTTCTTCAACTCCTAGATTGCATTCTCACAAGAATCATTCCACACAAACTTGACATCTTTCCGGATCAACTTCGTCATAGGCGTAGCCAATCGGGAGAAATCCTCAATAAACCGCCAGTAGTACCTCGCCAATCCCAAGAAACTACATATCTCGAAGACTGACTTTGGTCTCTCCCAACTCAAAACTACCTCAACCTTCTCTGGGTCCACAGATACACCCGAAGCCGACACCACGTGTCCCAAAAATTTCACCTCAGTAATCCAAAATTTACACTTGCTGAACTTGGCGTACAAATGATAATCTCTTAATGTCTGGAGAACAATTCTCAAGTGACCCTCATGCTCCTCCTTAGACTTGGAGTAGATCAAGATGTCATCAACAAAAACCGCAACAAATTGATCTAAATAGGGTTGGAACACCCTGTGCATGAGGTCCATGAATGCCGCTGGAGCATTCGTCAATCCAAATGGCATCACTGTGAACTCGAAATACCCATACCGCATTCTGAACGCCGTCTTAAGGATATCTTCCTCCCTAACCCTCAACTGATGGTAATCGGTTCAAAGATCTATCTTGGAATATACCCGTGCCCCCCTCAGTTGATCAAACAAGTCATTAATTCTTGGCAAAGGGTACCTATTCTTGATAGTGACCCTATTCAACTATCGGTAATCAATACACAACCGAAGAGTCTTATCTTTCTTCTTAGCAAACAGAATCGGAGTGCCCCAAGGTGAAGTGCTCGGTCTAATAAATCCCTTGTCCAATAATTCTTGCAATTGCACCTTGAGTTCTTGCAACTCAACTGGTGCCATCCGATGCGGAGTCATAGAGATAGACAATGTACCCAAATGTAACTCAATAGTGAAGTCTACATCCCTATGTGGAGGTAATCCCGGTAGTTCATCCAAACAAATATCCTCATACTCGCACACAACCCGAGGTAGACCAAACTCCTGCCTCACCTCATCCTCTAGGGTAAGGCTAGCAAGCCAACCCCATCAACTGTTCGTGCCACCTAGAGTCATACATGGCTTGGGGTAAAACATCCTACTTCTCCCCCTAAAACTTGAAATAAACACCTTCCAGCGTATAAGCCGTGACCCTCTTTTGATCACAATCAATGACGACTCGGTGTGCCATCAACCAATCCATCCCAAGGATCACATCAAACTCTGACATATCCATGACCCTAAGGTCCACGGTAAGTAGAATCCCTGAAATCTCTAACTCATAACTCCTACATATCTGATCAATTCTCACCCAAACACCTAGGGGAGAACTCACATGCAACGGCTCTTCTAAGGTCTCAACCTCTAAACCCAAGTCATTCACACAAGATGCAGCAATAAATAAATGAAATGCACTAGAATCGAACAATACTTTAGCCCACAAACGAGAGAGTAAGAATGTACCCTGTATCATCGACAGATCTGTTGGCTCAGTCTATGGCATAATGGCGTAGACACGCCCTTGAGTCCCTGAAGTCCCGACTTATGAGCCCTAGCCTCGTCCTCGACTCATTCCTTCGCCCATTTGGCCAGCTTGCGGTGTCCCCACACGAGAAATAGTAGGGCCTTGTGTTGCACCCTGGAATTGGTACTAGCTGCCCTAACCCATAGTAGGGTAGTGAGGAGTATACTGCGTCTGTGGTTGCCCCACTGAAGTCTGAGATTACGATGACCCATGGCCCTGGGATCCCTGCCTCTATGGACAATCCCTCTTCATGTGACCCGGTTGGTGGCAATGATAGCAAGTCCTCTGGCCAGCCTGGTAGGAAGGCCTCTAATTTCTCCCACCTTGGGAGGATTGACCATGGCCTTAGCCTTGATAACTGCGGCCCTGTCCCTAAAATCCTTGTGGAGTAGAAGTCCTTTGCTTCTTCCTCGAGCTAGAAGAAGAGGACTGACCCTCTTTCTTCTTGTCTTTTGCACCAGACTCCCGGATGCTTCTTGTGTTATCCACCTCTCTCTCAATGGCCAAAGCTGTGGTGACCATCAAGTCGAAGTCTTGCAGAAGAAGACCGACAATTTTACCCTGGATGGATAACTTTAGTCCATCCTCAAATTTCCTGACCTTGGCCATATCTGTGGCCACATATTGGTCAGCGAAACGTGCTAACTTAGTGAATTTAGCCACGTATTCCATCACTGACATCGTTCCTTGCCTCAAATCTAGGAACTCCCGGGCCTTCGCATGCCTCGCAGCCACCGGGAAGTACTTCCCCATTCCTTGTTTCACTAGTAGTGCGTGTGCCACCTACTAGTAGACATTTACACATAAAACTATACCACTCATTTTTTATTTTTTTTTACCATGTATATCATTCACATAATCACCTAGCAAGTAATCATGTTTCACATAACATGTTGCACAAAACATGCAACAATTTTAAGCACATAAGATGAGATGCACAATGCATGTAATAGTCTAGTCTCAATGCCCAACAAGCCTTAGATAAATCGTATAACCTAAGCTCTGATACCAAGCTGTGATGCCCCAAAATTCGGGGGTCCGTTGATTACCCATCAACCCACGGAATGCCCAAGGATACCGAGTAACTCGATATCTCAACGTTGTGCCCCATTTACCCGGGCCCATCTTTTATTAAAAATTTGGGTAGAGTCTCCTTTGTAAGGGAAACTCTACTCAACACACAACCTGNGTAGACCAAACTCCTGCCTCACCTCATCCTCTAGGGTAAGGCTAGCAAGCCAACCCCATCAATTGTTCGTGCCACCTAGAGTCATACATGGCTTGGGGTAAAACATCCTACTTCTCCCCCTAAAACTTGAAATAAACACTTNTATGTGTGGATTAAGTTGTTATGACATGATGATGTATAACATGCTTAGAAAATGTGTTGGAAAGAATTGTTAATATGTGCTCACTGATATATTGACATTGAAATGATTCATGGGATTTATATGCTTATGATATGAATTGCCATGAGATATGTGGATATAGGGTTAAATTGCTCATTTGACATCCATTGCATCTTGGGCATACTATAACATCGCATTCATGGGCTTAGGCATGAGTGTGGGTATGTGTGGTGCATGGTTTAATCAAACATCACATATGGTGGTTGATGGTGGGCTCGAAAAAGTGGAATTGAAGATTCCACTGAGTGGCACGGTTGCATGCATGGAAAATTGGGTTGGGGTAACAAGAAGGGCTAGATTATCCCTCGGGTGAGAGGCTCGATGATTGGAGACGCACTCCGTTGGTATAAGAGCCCAAGAAGTGTGTCGGTGTATGCGAATCCGTTGGTGGAAGTCCATAAATTCCGTGTCGATTGGGTGCCGTTGGTGTAAGTCCATAAATATCCACCCCAAATAAAGACCCAAAAATTTTAAATAGTCGTTTAGAGGATTATATAAATGGTAGGAGCTAGAAGGGCTTAGTTTTATAAGCATTGACATTTGCATGTGTTGAGGAGCCGGGGAAGGCTCGGGGTTAAAATGCAGGAGTGAATCTTATTTCATTCATGGCATGGCATGGTAAGTTCCATGGTTAATTCCAACATGGATTACATATTCTTGCATTGGAATGGATTTTGGTTGTGTTTTGCTGCATAATACATTGCATATGCACTTAGGTTGGGGAGTAGCCCTTGTAGGAAATACTCTACTGGGCGTTGGCTCACCCTATACGGAAAATATTTCAGGTACGGGGCATATTCCGGTGGATGATACGCATTCAGGGCATCGAGGGTGAAAAAAAACCGGTTTGTGGTTTTTGGAAACAAGTTTTGTAAAAACTTTGGTTAAATGCCATTTTGACATGTAAATTATGTAAAGGCATGAATTAGAACTTGTATGGTTCATGTATAATGTAGAAAATATTATTATACTTGTTTGGGATGGATTTGAGAAGGTTTGGGATAAATTGGAAATGAAAAACCGATGAGATATAAAATTCTGGACAAAATCTACCGGTACCTAACAGGTAGTACCTGTACAGCAGGCAATAACTACGGGTCTAACAAGTAGTACTTGTCCAGTAGGAGGAAGCTGCCGGTAGCTTACAGGTAAAACTTCTACCAGAAGTTATAACAAACACCTACCGGTAGCTCTTCCAGAAATCTGAAAAGTCTAAAATTGTTTTGCTAACCTTTTGAACTTTATTTTCTTAAGTTCCAATGATACAAATGGACATTAAATGAGGTGTATTGAGGCTCATTGAACCTTAATAGGATTAAATGAATGAAAGGAAATACTAATCCTTGTATGAGATATAATCTGTGATACAGGGATGTGATAAATGTGATGTCGAACCATGCGACAATCACGGGTATTTTCACGGGTTGATAGATGGTCAACGGGACCCCCGGTTTTAGGGGCATCACAAACATGACCTTGAAATTGAATGTTTTTAACAGTGCAAAACAACCTAGAGAAGAAGATGAAGTACATGAAATAAATTGTGTTGAGTCATTAACGTAAAGTTTTTTTGAAAAATTTTTCTGGAAAAAGAATTATATACATTAGAATCTATATCTGATAATGAGTCTGAAAATATAGAGAAACCAGAATGTGAAAGTCTATTACCTAAAGCTGTAGAATCCAATATTAAAATCTTTAAGCCAGATTTAAATCCACTTCCAACCAATCTAAAATATGTTTTCTTAGAAAAAGATGAAATTCATCCTGTAATCATATCATCAAATTTATCTGAAAGTCAAGAAAAAGAATTAACAAAAGTATTGAAAGATCATCAAAGTGTTCTTGGATGGACAATTGCAAATATAAAAGGTATAAGCCCACTTCTATGTACTCATTGTATATATTTAGAAGAAAATGTCAAATCATCTCGTTAAATGCAAAGAAGACTAAATCCACATTTAAAAGAGGTAGTTTGAGCTAAAGTACTTAAACTATTAGATGCAAATATTATTTATCCTATATCTGATAGTAAATGGGTTAGTCCTACGCAAGTAGTCCCTAATAAGTCTGGTGTTATTGTAATAAAAAACAAAGAAAATGAATTAGTTTCAATGCGTATAGTCACAAGTTGGCATATATGTATTGACTATCAAAAGGTAAATTCACTCACCAGAAAAGATCACTTTCCATTACCATTCCTAGATCAAGTTTTAGAAAGAATAGCTGGTCATGCATACTATTGCTTTTTAGATGGATATTCGGGTTTATAATCAAATTGAAATTGTAATAGATGATTAAGAAAAGACTACATTTACATGTCCTTTTGGTACTTTTGCATATAAAAGGATGCCTTTTGGACTATGTAATGCCCCAGCTACCTTTCAACGTTGTATGCTAAGTATATTCAGTGATATGGTAGAACTATGTCTAGAAGTTTTTATGGACGATTTTTCAGTATATAGGGATTCATTTCATATATGTTTAGAAAATCTGAAAAAAGTGCTCATTCGATGTGAAGAAACAAACCTTGTTTTAAATTGGGAAAAGTGTCATTTTATGTGACGCCCCAAAATCCGGGGGTCCGTTGATTACACATCAACCCGCGGAATGCCCGTGGATACCGAGTAACTCGATATCTCAACGTTGTGTCCCATTTACCCGGGTCCATCCTTTATTAAAAATTTGGACAGAGTCTCCTTTGTAAGGGGAACTCTACTCAACACACAACCTGTGCATTATATAATAACAAGACCCATCCGAGATCCAATACTCAACAATGACCACACCGGGTCTATTTATAAGTAAACATTGGTCACACCGGATCCAATTATCCATACCCATACAAACATGGAAGACTATATTAAANCAATCCAAATGGCATCACTGTGAACTCGAAATACCCATACCGCATTCTGAACGCCGTCTTAAGGATATCTTCCTCCCTAACCCTCAACTGATGGTAATCGGTTCAAAGATCTATCTTGGAATATACCCGTGCCCCCCTCAGTTGATCAAACAAGTCATTAATTCTCGGCAAAGGGTACCTATTCTTGATAGTGACCCTATTCAACTATCGGTAATCAATACACAACCGAAGAGTCTTATCTTTCTTCTTAGCAAATAGAATCGGAGTGCCCCAAGGTGAAGTGCTCGGTCTAATAAATCCCTTGTCCAATAATTCTTGCAATTGCACCTTGAGTTCTTGCAACTCAACTGGTGCCATCCGATGCGGAGTCATAGAGATAGACAATGTACCCAAATGTAACTCAATAGTGAAGTCTACATCCCTATGTGGAGGTAATCCCGGTAGTTCATCCAAAAAAAATATCCTCATACTCGCACACAACCCGAGGTAGACCAAACTCCTGCCTCACCTCATCCTCTAGGGTAAGGCTAGCAAGCCAACCCCATCAATTGTTCGTGCCACCTAGAGTCATACATGGCTTGGGGTAAAACATCCTACTTCTCCCCCTAAAACTTGAAATAAACACTTTCCAGCGTATAAGCCGTGACCCTCTTTTGATCACAATCAATGACGACTCGGTGTGCCATCAACCAATCCATCCCAAGGATCACATCAAACTCTGACATATCCATGACCCTAAGGTCCACGGTAAGTAGAATCCCTGAAATCTCTAACTCATAACTCCTACATATCTGATCAATTCTCACCCAAACACCTAGGGGAGAACTCACATGCAACGGCTCTTCTAAGGTCTCAACCTCTAAACCCAAGTCATTCACACAAGATGCAGCAATAAATAAATGAAATGCACTAGAATCGAACAATACTTTAGCCCACAAACGAGAGAGTAAGAATGTACCCTGTATCATCGACAGATCTGTTGGCTCAGTCTATGGCATAATGGCGTAGACACGCCCTTGAGTCCCTGAAGTCCCGACTTATGAGCCCTAGCCTCGTCCTCGACTCATTCCTTCGCCCATTTGGCCAGCTTACGGTGTCCCCACACGAGAAATAGTAGGGCCTTGTGTTGCACCCTGGAATTGGTACTAGCTGCCCTAACCCATAGTAGGGTAGTGAGGAGTATACTGCGTCTGTGGTTGCCCCACTGAAGTCTGAGATTACGATGACCCATGGCCCTGGGATCCCTGCCTCTATGGACAATCCCTCTTCATGTGACCCGGTTGGTGGCAATGATAGCAAGTCCTCTGGCCAGCCTGGTAGGAAGGCCTCTAATTTCTCCCACCTTGGGAGGATTGACCATGGCCTTAGCCTTGATAACTGCGGCCCTGTCCCTAAAATCCTTGTGGAGTAGAAGTCCTTTGCTTCTTCCTCGAGCTAGAAGAAGAGGACTGACCCTCTTTCTTCTTGTCTTTTGCACCAGACTCCCGGATGCTTCTTGTGTTATCCACCTCTCTCTCAATGGCCAAAGCTGTGGTGACCATCAAGTCGAAGTCTTGCAGAAGAAGACCGACAATTTTACCCTGGATGGATAACTTTAGTCCATCCTCAAATTTCCTGACCTTGGCCATATCTGTGGCCACATATTGGTCAGCGAAACGTGCTAACTTAGTGAATTTAGCCACGTATTCCATCACTGACATCGTTCCTTGCCTCAAATCTAGGAACTCCCGGGCCTTCGCATGCCTCGCAGCCACCGGGAAGTACTTCCCCATTCCTTGTTTCACTAGTAGTGCGTGTGCCACCTACTAGTAGACATTTACACATAAAACTATACCACTCATTTTTTATTTTTTTTTACCATGTATATCATTCACATAATCACCTAGCAAGTAATCATGTTTCACATAACATGTTGCACAAAACATGCAACAATTTTAAGCACATAAGATGAGATGCACAATGCATGTAATAGTCTAGTCTCAATGCCCAACAAGCCTTAGATAAATCGTATAACCTAAGCTCTGATACCAAGCTGTGATGCCCCAAAATTCGGGGGTCCGTTGATTACCCATCAACCCACGGAATGCCCAAGGATACCGAGTAACTCGATATCTCAACGTTGTGCCCCATTTACCCGGGCCCATCTTTTATTAAAAATTTGGGTAGAGTCTCCTTTGTAAGGGGAACTCTACTCAACACACAACATGTGCATTATATAATAACAAGACCCATCCGAGATCCAATACTCAACAATGACCACACCGGGTCTATTTATAAGTAAACATTGGTCACACCGGATCCAATTATCCATACCCATACAAACATGGAAGACTATATTAAAACGCTCCATATAGACTATATTACAATTCCTTTACACATTACATGCCAAAATTTAATTACAAGTCTAATTTTTACAAAAGAAATGAATTGTAAGCCACAAGTCAGTTTTTCTTCCTCCTTAAGTGCCCGAGTGAGTGCCGTCCCTCGGCGTATGACCTGTACCTGAAATGTTTCCCCTATAGGGTGAGCCAACGCCTAGAANAAGTGCCCGAGTGAGTGCCGTCCCTCGGCGTATGACCTGTACCTGAAATGTTTCCCGTATAGGGTGAGCCAACGCCTAGAAGAGTACATCATACAAGGGCTACTCCCCACNGCCCCAAGGTGAAGTGCTCGGTCTAATAAATCCCTTGTCCAATAATTCTTGCAATTGCACCTTGAGTTCTTGCAACTCAACTGGTGCCATCCGATGCGGAGTCATAGAGATAGACAATGTACCCAAATGTAACTCAATAGTGAAGTCTACATCCCTATGTGGAGGTAATCCCGGTAGTTCATCCAAACAAATATCCTCATACTCGCACACAACCCGAGGTAGACCAAACTCCTGCCTCCCCTCATCCTCTAGGGTAAGGCTAGCAAGCCAACCCCATCAACTGTTCGTGCCACCTAGAGTCATACATGGCTTGGGGTAAAACATCCTACTTCTCCCCCTAAAACTTGAAATAAACACCTTCCAGCGTATAAGCCGTGACCCTCTTTTGATCACAATCAATGACGACTCGGTGTGCCATCAACCAATCCATCCCAAGGATCACATCAAACTCTGACATATCCATGACCCTAAGGTCCACGGTAAGTAGAATCCCTGAAATCTCTAACTCATAACTCCTACATATCTGATCAATTCTCACCCAAACACCTAGGGGAGAACTCACATGCAACGGCTCTTCTAAGGTCTCAACCTCTAAACCCAAGTCATTCACACAAGATGCAGCAATAAATAAATGAAATGCACTAGAATCGAACAATACTTTAGCCCACAAACGAGAGAGTAAGAATGTACCCTGTATCATCGACAGATCTGTTGGCTCAGTCTATGGCATAATGGCGTAGACACGCCCTTGAGTCCCTGAAGTCCCGACTTATGAGCCCTAGCCTCGTCCTCGACTCATTCCTTCGCCCATTTGGCCAGCTTGCGGTGTCCCCACACGAGAAATAGTAGGGCCTTGTGTTGCACCCTGGAATTGGTACTAGCTGCCCTAACCCATAGTAGGGTAGTGAGGAGTATACTGCGTCTGTGGTTGCCCCACTGAAGTCTGAGATTACGATGACCCATGGCCCTGGGATCCCTGCCTCTATGGACAATCCCTCTTCATGTGACCCGGTTGGTGGCAATGATAGCAAGTCCTCTGGCCAGCCTGGTAGGAAGGCCTCTAATTTCTCCCACCTTGGGAGGATTGACCATGGCCTTAGCCTTGATAACTGCGGCCCTGTCCCTAAAATCCTTGTGGAGTAGAAGTCCTTTGCTTCTTCCTCGAGCTAGAAGAAGAGGACTGACCCTCTTTCTTCTTGTCTTTTGCACCAGACTCCCGGATGCTTCTTGTGTTATCCACCTCTCTCTCAATGGCCAAAGCTGTGGTGACCATCAAGTCGAAGTCTTGCAGAAGAAGACCGACAATTTTACCCCGGATGGATAACTTTAGTCCATCCTCAAATTTCCTGACCTTGGCCATATCTGTGGCCACATATTGGTCAGCGAAACGTGCTAACTTAGTGAATTTAGCCACGTATTCCATCACTGACATCGTTCCTTGCCTCAAATCTAGGAACTCCCGGGCCTTCGCATGCCTCGCAGCCACCGGGAAGTACTTCCCCATTCCTTGTTTCACTAGTAGTGCGTGTGCCACCTACTAGTAGACATTTACACATAAAACTATACCACTCATTCTTTATTTTTTTTTTACCATGTATATCATTCACATAATCACCTAGCAAGTAATCACGTTTCACATAACATGTTGCACAAAACATGCAACAATTTTAAGCACATAAGATGAGATGCACAATGCATGTAATAGTCTAGTCTTAATGCCCAACAAGCCTTAGATAAATCGTATAACCTAAGCTCTGATACCAAGCTGTGATGCCCCAAAATTCGGGGGTCCGTTGATTACCCATCAACCCACGGAATGCCCAAGGATACCGAGTAACTCGATATCTCAACGTTGTGCCCCATTTACCCGGGCCCATCTTTTATTAAAAATTTGGGTAGAGTCTCCTTTGTAAGGGGAACTCTACTCAACACACAACATGTGCATTATATAATAACAAGACCCATCCGAGATCCAATACTCAACAATGACCACACCGGGTCTATTTATAAGTAAACATTGGTCACACCGGATCCAATTATCCATACCCATACAAACATGGAAGACTATATTAAAACGCTCCATATAGACTATATTACAATTCCTTTACACATTACATGCCAAAATTTAATTACAAGTCTAATTTTTACAAAAGAAATGAATTGTAAGCCACAAGTCAGTTTTTCTTCCTCCTTAAGTGCCCGAGTGAGTGCCGTCCCTCGGCGTATGACCTGTACCTGAAATGTTTCCCGTATAGGGTGAGCCAATGCCCAGAAGAGTACATCATACAAGGGCTACTCCCCACCTAAGTGCACATGCAATGTTCACATTTGACCGTTCATATTAACATCAACATTCCAAGTAAGAATATGCAACTCTATATTGGAATTCACCATGCCATGCAATGAAATGAGATGAAACTCACTCATGCAACTTTAACTCAAGTCCTTATCGACTCCCACAACACAATACAACACATATGTGTAAAACAACGTCTTTGATGAAACACATCCAAAGATCATTTTGAAATCAACCATATGTTATAAAACCATTTTATTCTTAGATGTTTTCCATCAAACAAATAA
Organism: Ilex paraguariensis; assembly: GCA_963454935.2. NCBI lineage: Eukaryota > Viridiplantae > Streptophyta > Magnoliopsida > Aquifoliales > Aquifoliaceae > Ilex > Ilex paraguariensis. Next base: position 190,120 of record CAUOFW020002802.1, read on the forward strand.
TTTATATATCAAAATTATGCGCCTTTATGGGGTATCAGATTCAAGAATCGCACCTCCGGCTCCGTACGCCGTTACACTTTTTTGGAATTTCACCCTCGGTAAGTGTATGAACCAAGTGACCGAGTTTTTCACCCAAGGGAGTATCTAGCCCTACTTGCTATACCCGACACAAGTTTTCTTATGCATGCAACCGTGCGACTCTGTAGGACGTTCTATCCTACTTTTCTGAGCCTACCATCAAGCACCAATGTTGGTATTGATCACCTCATGCAACCCTACACCCACACTCATACATGTAGCCCATGAATGTGATGTCAATTCCATGTCTATATTGCAATGTATGTCAAATGAACTATTTTTACATATCAATGTATACCATGGAAATTTATATCATTTGCATATAATCACCTTAACCATTTCAAGTTCAATATATCCAAGAGCATATATCAACACTTCATTAACATGATAACACATAATACATGCTAATATCACATTTCATTCACAAGGCATAATATAAAGCACAAAGCATGCCCACATGATCCCAATTTCCAAGGGATTACATAAATACTTCCATATACCAAAATCAAGCCAAGATTTTATATGGACCATTTCAAATAAAATAAAAATTAGAATATATGATTTTTACATAACCAATTATCGAAACATTCTAAAAATCACAAACTAGCACTTTCTAACTACCAATTCACACTAGAATTGATCCTACCCATTTTCATAACACCAACCATAATGGAAAAATGTTAGAAATACCCAAAATAGCCCACATGAATCCTATAGACACCTTAGGTTAGAAATA
>CAUOFW020002802.1:191028-202608 GCA_963454935.2 Ilex paraguariensis
ACATCAACATTCCAAGTAAGAATATGCAACTCTATATTGGAATTCACCATGCCATGCAATGAAATGAGATGAAACTCACTCATGCAACTTTAACTCAAGTCCTTATCGACTCCCACAACACAATACAACACATATGTGTAAAACAACGTCTTTGATGAAACACATCCAAAGATCATTTTGAAATCAACCATATGTTATAAAACCATTTTATTCTTAGATGTTTTCCATCAAATAAATAATTTATATATCAAAATTATGCGCCTTTATGGGGTATCGGATTCAAGAATCGCACCTCCAGCTCCGTACGCCGTTACACTTTTTTGGAATTTCACCCTCGGTAAGTGTATGAACCAAGGGGCCGAGTTTTTCACCCGAGGGAGTATCTAGCCCTACTTGCTATACCCGACACAAGTTTTCTTATGCATGTAACTGTGTGACTCCGTAGGACGTTCCATCCCACTTTTTTGAGCCCACTATCAAGCACCAATGTTGGTGTTGATCACCCCATGCAACCCTACACCCACACTCATGCATGTAGCCCATGAATGTGATGTCAATTCCATGTTCATATTGCAATGCATTCCAAATGAACAATTTTTACATATTANTCAAATAAAATAAAAATTAGAATATATGATTTTTACATAACCAATTATCGAAACATTCTAAAAATCACAAACTAGCACTTTCTAACTACCAATTCACACTAGAATTGATCCTACCCATTTTCATAACACCAACCATAATGGAAAAATGTTAGAAATACCCAAAATAGCCCACATGAATCCTATAGACACCTTAGGTTAGAAATAGGTCCGAGTAGGAGGAACTCTACCTCTTGAAGCGGAAAGAATTCGTAGGAAACCTCAAGAACAAGATTCAAGCCCAAAGCTTAGATTTCTCCAAAATTCTCCCTTTGGATCTTCGGTGAAAATCTTTATTTTTGGTACCCACGCATAGCCCTCATTGCGTAGATCAACTTTAATTCTTGGCCAGCGAATTCCGACCGACGGAACTCCGAGAATCGGTGGAAGAAAGCTTGAAGAATTATTTTTTTTCCTATTTGCTCTTGGGTCTGATCCAGCCAGCCAAATGAAGAGAAAACATCTGTTTTTTCAGATATTTGCCCACTGTTATACTTTTTAAAGACTTGGGCCTCGTCGTGCCTAGTGTCGTCCTTTGTCCGGGTCCATTTTTGCCCCGAAACGATTAAATTTTGTACCGATTTAAACTCAAAATATTTTATATTAAATTTATTTAAAATATTTTTTAAATTTCAAAAGTTTTATAAAAAGTTCATTTTTAGGGGTCACCGAGCACCCATCATATCGAAAAACGTGAAAATTTTGACTATCTCAGATTTCGACGAAATTTGTCTGGGTAACTAAATTTTGCGAGAAGAATCCAATGGTGAGGTCTATTTTATCATCTGAGGTCTAAAAAAATACCAGTTTTTAACCCGCACTATAATGACAAATTACAATTTTGCCCTTTTTTCAGAAAAAGTTAAAATTTTTTCCGGGTTTCACAAATTCTTCTTGGGATTGAATAGATGGGTTTGTGTATAGGTTAGGAATATATTTATATGTCGTGTGTGACTTTTATGAGACTTTGTGCTTAATGAATCTATTCCAAATTATTTTGCATAGGAATATAGTAATTTAATTGGAAGAGATATTTTTTATCTAACTATCGGAAGAGATTTAATAAATAATTTTGATTATTAGTTAACAACTTATTTTGATTAATTAACTGGAAAGAAAATGGAAGGATTTATACGAAGCATTAGGGGAGGTTGTAATCTTAAGTTCTTTTATCTAGTAAATTCAATCCNTTTGATTATTAGTTAACAACTTATTTTGATTAATTAACTGGAAAGAAAATGGAAAGATTTATACGAAGCATTAGGGGAGGTTGTAATCTTAAGTTCTTTTATCTGGTAAATTCAATTCTTGATTATTAAGTTTAGATTTAGTTTTAAATTAAGCATTTCATAGTTCAATTCTAATTGTTTAAATAAAATTGAATTGATACAAAGTTAGTACTTGGACATTATTAGTAATAAATCTCTGTAGAAACGATATTCTACTTATCGCTTTATTACTTGTTGATCGTGTATACTTGCATGTAAATCGTCAATATCGAATTTGGACAACAAGTTTTTGGCACCGTTGCTGGGAATTTATTCTAGTAATTATTTTAATATTAATTTCAATCAATTTGATCTTAGTTAAACTTATTTAATTTTTTGTTTTAATTGTTTTCGCAAGCACTCTTGAATTTTGTATGCAAACACGATCTACAGGTCATGAGCTACTACCGTACGAAGACGAAATTGAAAGAAGTCTCCAAAACTTGCAAAAGTATTCTCAAAAAGTAAAAAAATCAAGAAACTATGGCAAAAGATGGACAGAAATCGCTAAGGCATTATGTTATGCCGCTTGTGATGGAAATACAATTGAGCATTCAAAGGCCCACAATTCAAGTAAACAATTTCGAGATCAAGCCGGGTACCATCCAAATGATTCAGAATTTAGTGAAGTTTGGGGGTTTGCCTAACGATGACCCAAACAATCATTTGGTGAGTTTTTTGGAGATTTGTGACACGTTCAATTACAATGGGGTTTCGGAAGATACGATCAGACTCTGAATTTTCCCTTTCACACTTCATGATAAGGCAAAGAGTTGGTTGCATTCATTGTCACCGGGTTCTATTACCACGCGGACAGATTTAGCTCAAAAATTCTTAGCTAAATTCTTTCCACCAACTAAAAATGCGAGGATAAGGAATGACATCACTTCATTTGCACAGCATGATTCTGAGACTCTCTATGAATCTTGGGAACGATTCAAGGACTTGCTCCGAAAATGCCCTCACCATGGTATTCCTAATTGGTTGCAAGTTCAAACATTCTATAATGGGTTGTTTAGTGCTACTCAGACCAATATTGATGTAGCTGCAGGTGGGGCATTAATAGGGAAAAATTTTGATGAAACCTACGAGTTATTGGAGACGATGACTGCCAACAATTATCAGTGGCCCTCTATAAGGATCAATCAGCCAAAGGTAGCAGGAATTGATGAAGTTGATGTGGTTATTGCATTGGATGCACATGTTGCTTTGTTGACAAAGAAGATTGATGTTTTAGGGGTGTAACCTATTCAGAGTGTGATAGTTGTTTGTGAATTGTGTGTTAGGAACCATCCGAGCAATCAATGTACAATTATTTCAAAGTCAATACAAGATGTTGGTAACTTCAACAAGCAGCAACATGACAACAATTTCAACAATTATAACCTTTGTTGGAGGAGGAATCATCCGGGCTTTTCTTGGAATAATAATAAAGCCCAAACCTCTACTCCAAGACAATCATACCCACCAGGCTTTCAGAATCAAGCTCCACCACAGTAGGAAAAGAAATCAACTTTGGAGGAGCTACTTTCCAGGTATATAGCACAGAATGAGACAAGGATGAACAGTCAGGAAGTATCAATTCGAAACCTGAAAAATCAAATGGGTCAGCTTGCTAATGTCATTAACAATTGACCTCAAGGCACTCTACCTAGTGATACAGAGATCAATCCTAAGAGGGAATATAAGGAGCACTGCAATGCTATTACATTACAAAGCATAAAAGAGTTAACTAAGGTTATTGGTGGAACTCCAAAACAATCACATAGAGAAGATAGTGAGGGTAAAAAAATAAAAGATTGCAATAATGTGGAACATGAAAAGAAAGAATAAGATCTAGTTACATGTTCTAATGGAGGTAATCCGAGACCTATTGTGCCTCCCATGCCGTTTCCACAATGTTTGCAGAAATAGAATTCGGATAAACAATTCTCTAAATTCTTGGAAGTGTTTAAGAAGCTCCAAATAAATATCTCTTTCGCAGATGCACTAGAGCAAATGCCTAACTATGTAAAATTGTTGAAGAAAATTTTGTCAAAGAAGAGAAAACTTGGTGATCTTGAGACAATTGCACTTACGGAGGAGTGCAATGCTATTCTTTAAAAGAAGCTACCACCAAAGTTCAAAGATTTGGGTAGCTTTACAATTCCATGCACAGTAAGCAGTCAATTTTTCAGGAAAGCAATGTGTGACTTGGGAGAAAGTATTAACTTAATGTCACTCTCAATTTATCAGCAACTGGGTTTAAAAGAAGCGAAGCCTACTAATGTTACATTGTAGCTTGCAAATAGATCACTCACTTATCCAAGGGGTATAGTTAAGGATGTTCTAGTTAAAGTGGATAAGTTCATTTTTCTAGTTGATTTCATAGTATTAGATTTGAGGAAGATGCAAAATTCCTATTATTCTTGGGCGACCATTCTTCGCAATGAAGAGAACACTTACCGATGTACAGAAAGGTGAGCTAAATATGTGAGTCCAAGATCAAGAGATTACATTCAATGTATTTTCAGCTATGAAATTTCCAAAGGAAGCAAGAGAATGTTTTCGGGTTGATTTGGTGGAAGATGCAGTGAATAAAGTATTCGTAGGAAGCTATATTTCAAATCCCCTTAAGAGCACCAAGCTATATAAAGAGAAGGTAGAAAGGTGGCATGATAAGAAGATCATTGAGCGAAAGTTTAAACCAGGTCAAGTTGTACTTCTTTTCAATTTGCGGTTAAAGTTCTTCCTAGGAAAACTCAAATCTAGGTGGTCAAAGCCATTCATTATTACTTCAGTGTTCCCACATGCAACGGTTGAAGTCGAGGAAGCCAATTCGAAGAGAACTTTCAAGATGAACGAGCAGAGACTGAAGCACTATTGGGGTGGTGACATTGATCATCACAAGACCTCAATTACCCTTGTCAACTCGGGATTAAACTGTAAGTAGTCAGGTTGAAGACTATAAAACAAGCGTTATTTGGAACCCAAATTTTTGCTTCTAATTTTTAATTCATGTTTATATCAATTTAGTTTTTTTAGGAGTAATTATGTTATTAGATTATTAGTGCATTTTAATTAGTGTGTCAATTGCCTGTAGGTATCGAGGATCGAAAAGAAAAAAATATAGCGGAGCTTGCACAAGATAAAGAAGGAGTTAAGACCAGTAAATCAGTGCCCCAATGCCCAAAACAGCACCCCAGCACTTCAGTTCTGACTCCACAGTGCAATAGCAGCGCCCAAAAAAATGCCCCAGCACTTCAGTTCTGCCTGGCAGTGTAATAAGCGGAGCAGCAACGCTTCAGGTAGCACCCCTGTATGTGCCTGCTACCCTAAAAACTATCCCAAAGTAGAATTTCACCGCAATAGCACTCTAGGCAATGGCCCTACGCGTGCCTGTTGCCCCCAAAACTGTCCTAAGGCAGAATTTTAGCACTGCAATGCTCCAGGTAGTGCAGTAGTGCCTATGTTCGGCCTGGACAATGCTAAAAGCAGAATTTCAGCATTATAAAACACCCCTAAGCTCTACATTTAGGGACAAGGGTCTTCCAACAATTACTCCTACTCTTCCAAAATTTCAAAAAATCTATTCACCCAAACTCATCTTCACCCATTATTCCATTGAATAACCTTGGATTTCCCATCTTCTTTACTGAACAATCTTACAACTCAAGTGGCACCAATGAGTATGAACTAGCACCTAGGAATCGCTCCATTCTCCGTGGGTAAAAATTAAGTTTTGCAACGTNCATCACAAGACCTCAATTACCCTTGTCAACTCGGGATTAAACTGTAAGTAGTCAGGCTGAAGACTATAAAACAAGCGTTATTTGGAACCCAAATTTTTGCTTTTNCATCACAAGACCTCAATTACCCTTGTCAACTCGGGATTAAACTGTAAGTAGTCAGGTTGAAGACTATAAAACAAGCGTTATTTGGAACCCAAATTTTTGCTTCTAATTTTTAATTCATGTTTATATCAATTTAGTTTTTTTAGGAGTAATTATGTTATTAGATTATTAGTGCATTTTAATTAGTGTGTCAATTGCCTGTAGGTATCGAGGATCGAAAAGAAAAAAATATAGCGGAGCTTGCACAAGATAAAGAAGGAGTTAAGACCAGTAAATCAGTGCCCCAATGCCCAAAACAGCACCCCAGCACTTCAGTTCTGACTCCACAGTGCAATAGCAGCGCCCAAAAAAATGCCCCAGCACTTCAGTTCTGCCTGGCAGTGTAATAAGCGGAGCAGCAACGCTTCAGGTAGCACCCCTGTATGTGCCTGCTACCCTAAAAACTATCCCAAAGTAGAATTTCACCGCAATAGCACTCTAGGCAATGGCCCTACGCGTGCCTGTTGCCCCCAAAACTGTCCTAAGGCAGAATTTTAGCACTGCAATGCTCCAGGTAGTGCAGTAGTGCCTATGTTCGGCCTGGACAATGCTAAAAGCAGAATTTCAGCATTATAAAACACCCCTAAGCTCTACATTTAGGGACAAGGGTCTTCCAACAATTACTCCTACTCTTCCAAAATTTCAAAAAATCTATTCACCCAAACTCATCTTCACCCATTATTCCATTGAATAACCTTGGATTTCCCATCTTCTTTACTGAACAACCTTACAACTCAAGTGGCACCAATGAGTATGAACTAGCACCTAGGAATCCCTCCATTCTCCATGGGTAAAAATTAAGTTTTGCAACATAAGCTTCCTAGTCCACCTATGTTTCCCGAATACACACCCGACTCAGTGGACAATGAGGATGCTGACGATGATGCCAACTAGCGTATTCTCAGGGAAGTCCTCTATCTTAATTCTTCCTATTGTATACATTAAAAACAATGTTTATTTTAAGTTTGGGGGTGCATTCTTATTTTCATTATTAGGTATGTTTTGCACTTAAATAGCATGTTTTAGTACTACTTGAGCAATAAGTTGGTTGAATTTGATTATGGTCAATGATGAATGGGATTAATTGTTAATTCAGTGGAAATTGATGAACATGTTGAGTTTGTAGTTTGACATACTAGTTGATTTTACACTATTTGTGATCCTTTCATTCATGTTCACATATCCATCTGTTTGGTTAGTTATTATTTAGAGAATTTATTTGGTTAAATGCTTATGGGAGTTATCATTGAAACTCTCAAAAGTTTATTTAAGCATCATTCAAAACAAATTGAGGTATTCATGTAAGTTTGGCAAAAATATTGGTTATGATGGGTTAGTATAAAAAAAAGTGTTTTTAAAAATTATTTGGATTTGATCCTTCATGAGTTAGAAGTAAAAAACAAGAAAGGGGCATGTGGTGAGTTGAGATGGAGAGTAAAACGCACTCACTCATAAACACATGCTGAGAACGAGATGGAGTGAAAAACGCACTCGTTCAAGAGAAGGCGAGATGGAGCATAAAACGCACCCGCTCAATAAAAGGTGAGATGAAACATAAAATGCACTCACCAAACGAATCAAAAGATAAGAAAAAAAAAAGAGAAGAGTGAGAGAGAGAGAGAGAGAGAGAAAAAAAAAGAGGAAAGAGAGAGAGAGATGAAAAGATCTTTGTACCTTCTAGTTATATTGATCTTTGTACCTTCTAGATTTGATCCTTCATGAGTTACAAGGAAATAAGGCAAAAAATATAACTAGAAGGTACAAAGATCTTTTCATCTCTCTCTGTCTCTCTTTATTTTTTTCCTTCTCTTTTCATTCGTTCGGTGAGTGCATTTTATGTTCCATCTCACCTCCTATTGAGCGAGTGCATTTTATGCTCCATCTCGCCTTCTCTTGAACGAGTGTGTTTTGCGCTCCATCTCTTTCTCAGCATGTGTTTATGAGTGAGTGCATTTTATGCTTCATCTCAACTCACCGTATGCCCCTTTCTTTTTTTTCTTCTAACTCATGAATGATCAAATAAAAATAATTTTCAAAAACTCTTTTTGTTATTATTTTTTTTATACTAACCCGTCATAACCAATATTTCCCCCAAACTTATATGAATACCTCAATTTGTTTTGAATGATGCTTAAATAAGTTTTCTAGAGTTTCAATGATATCTCCCACAAGCATTTAACCAAATAAATTCTCTACATAATAACTAACCAAATAAATGGATATTGATTAACCCTAATTAATGTATAAATAAATATAATAATTAAACTAATTATGTAAGATAAATTAGTTAAAAATTGTCAAATTGTGCCGAAAGTCAGGTTTTATGTGTGTTATGTGTAAACTTTTCAGGGTTTGATGCGGAATTACCATAAAATATGAGGAACAATCTGTCAAAGCTCAAAAGAACAAAGGGACAAAGTATAATATTATCAAGAAAAACCAGCACACAAGAGGAAAAGCATCCAGCAAAGCCCCACTGCCCAGACGGTGAGGGGGGCCGTCCAAACTGCCAAGCTTGGCGGTTCAAACTGATCCCTCCACCTCGTACTTCTTTCCTTCTATAAATAGGAGTGCCCTCCTTCATTCTTCAGACGGTTGGGCAAAGAGGGAGCCCTAGAGAGAATTCCAACAAGAGAGAAAAAGAGAAAAAGAAAGAGAGAAAGAGGAAGTTACATACAAATCCTGTCCGTCATACACTCCAACCGAAACTTTGTGTTTCTATATTTCTGTGATATCTTTCTATTTAGATAGTTGAACTACCACCACCTTTGTGTCTTAACTGATATTAAGGGTGGTTGTATTTCAGCTATTCCTTGTGAAAGAAGTATACGAATCTATATTATATTTATTGTTGTAATGAAAACTATCCGCACTCCTTGCTAGTCTGTGGTAATGGGGTATGAGTAGTTACTTATATCCTCCAGTGAGAGGTAAACATATGTATAATATTGGTTAACTTCTGGAAATGTTGATGTTTTATTCATATATATATATATATGATACCGTGATGTATGTAATTTCGGTATTGTGCCTAGAATTATGTCATCAGTGCATCATCAACGTGTCGGTTAAATATCTATGATGTTTCATTGGTATGGCTTGACATCCACTAGAATGTTGAGGATGTTCTACTAATGCATGGTACAAAACTTAAATGATCCTTATGAATGGTTTGTCATTCTGAGTTATTAGGGTTGATTAACTACTATACATAACTATCAGATTAATGACCTAAGTGATCCTCATGAATGGCTTGTCCTTCTGGATTACTAAGGTCGTTTAATTGGTATACATAATAATATTGCCAGTCAAATATCTACAGTATTCCATCGGTATGGCTTGACCTCCACTGGAACGCTGAGGATGTTCTACTGGTATATATAAAAAAATGACCAATTGAGGAATTCAAGTATTTCTCATGAATGACNTCATGAATGGCTTGTCCTTCTGGATTACTAAGGTCGTTTAATTGGTATACATAATAATATTGCCAGTCAAATATCTACAGTATTCCATCGGTATGGCTTGACCTCCACCGGAACGCTGGGGATGTTCTACTGGTATATATAAAAAAATGACCAATTGAGGAATTCAAGTATTTCTCATGAATGACTTGTCCTTCTGGTTTACTCGAATTAGTCAATTGGCACATCTATAACCAACTAACCTATGAAGTTGTTGTGTTATGATATATTAATACCACCAGCTAATCTAAGAAGTTGTTGTATTATGGTTTATTGTGTATGCACTTATTATCAAGGAAAAAATTGAGTAAGTCAAGTACTCCTCATGACTGGCTTGTCCTTCTGGTTCACTTGGATTAATCAATTGTCATGGATAACACCAGCTAACCTAAGAAGTTGTTGTGTGATGGTTTATATACATTAGACCTACCGATTGACTTGCCAATAACATGGAAGTTAATTGTTGTAAGGTAGTATTTCCAGCACTTGACCAGTATAACACATTTGAGATTCTTAAACTGAAGGATATTTTTAAAATTATTGTTTTAATCTATCTACAAAATAAATATTTAATTAGACTAGTTATCAATCTAAGCTCACATCACAAGCTATCTAAAGCTATCCTATTTTAAACAACAACTGCACTATTTTCATTTTATTTCCAAATTATTAAAAATTCGTCGTGGGATCGATACTTGGGCTTATACCGAGAAAACTACAATTTGACCACTTATACTTGGGTGTATAATATTAATCAGATCAAGAAATAGGTTGAATCAAGTTTTTGGCGCCGTTGCCGAGGAGTTACGGTAATTTAAAATTAAATAAAATAAGAAAGTTGTTTACTTGTATTATATGTATATATAAATTGTGTGTTTTCTTTAATAGTTTATGTCTGTTCATTCATCAGTAGGTTCTGTAAATCAGTCATCTCCTTCATCTTCATCATCTTTGTCTACACAAGAATCATTTGAATTTAAGTATGGCTAGAAATGTACTAAGGGAAGAACAACCTAGAGAACAAGAAGTAGTTCAAAATATTCAACCTCTAAGAGAATATTTACATCCCACATGAACTAATGTCCCGTAATGTTTTGCTTTTCCAACAGATGCTCCAAATCTTAATACTAAGCCAGGAACAATACAGTTNCTCTAAGAGAATATTTACATCCCACATGAACTAATGTCCCGTAATGTTTTGCTTTTCCAACAGATGCTCCAAATCTTAATATTAAGCCAGGAACAATACAGATATTACCACAATTCCATGGTTTGGAAACTGAAAATCCTTATGTGCTTATAGAAGAATTTGAAGAAATCTGTGGAATGTTACAAGATAATTCTGAAATGGTTAGATTAAAAATTTTTCCTTTTTCTTTGAAAGAGAAAAGCGAAACAATGGCTTAACTTTTTAAAAACTAATTCTATCACAAATTGGCAAGCTTTGCAAGCTGAGTTCTTTAAAATGTTTTTTCTTGTGCATCGTACCAAATACCCTAAGACGTCAAACAATAAATTTTTCTATGAAAGAAGGCGAAACTTTTTATCAATGTTGGGAAAGATTTAAAGATCTTCTCCAAATTTGTCCACTTCATGCATTTGAAAATTGGACTTTAATTGGTTTTTTTTATGATGCTCTTCCTTCTACAATGCGACAATTTGTTGAAATGATGGCCCAGGGGGAATTCATTAGTAAAAATCCTGAAGAAGCGTTTCAATTTTTTGATATTATTTATGAGAGGTTTCAGATGTGGGACTCGACTTCTTCAAATATAGTAAAAACTAAGTCACCTACATCTGAAAAAGATAAATATATATTAAAAGAAAATGATGATTTAAGAGCTAAAATGGCTAATTTATCCCAAAAACTAGAAGCCTTGGAAATGAAAAAAATTAAACAAGTGTCTGTTGTATCTACTATTGATCAAATATGTGAAATTTGTGCATTGTCAGGACATCCTGTAGCAGAATGTCCAACTATACCGGCATTCAAAGAAGTTTTGATTGAGCAATCTAATGCAATTCCAACTTACAATAAGCCTTATTTGAATCCATATTCTAAAACTTACAATCTAGGATGGAGGAATCATCCAAATTTTAGTTGAAGAAATATACAACCTACAAATCAAACACAAGGTCCACCACAGTCACAAAACCAACAACAATATCTATCATATCAACCTCCACAGAAAAAGAACTATGGAAGATACCATGAATCAATTTATTCAAATTCAAATGAGCTTTAACACTCAAACAACTCAAGCTTTTAATGATTTTAAAGCCCAAACTTCTCAGAGTATTGAAGATATCAAGAGTTATATAGCTAAGTTGA
>CAUOFW020002802.1:212580-229848 GCA_963454935.2 Ilex paraguariensis
TTCTTGTGCATCGTACCAAATACCCTAAGACGTCAAACAATAAATTTTTCTATGAAAGAAGGCGAAACTTTTTATCAATGTTGGGAAAGATTTAAAGATCTTCTCCAAATTTGTCCACTTCATGCATTTGAAAATTGGACTTTAATTGGTTTTTTTTATGATGCTCTTCCTTCTACAATGCGACAATTTGTTGAAATGATGGCCCAGGGGGAATTCATTAGTAAAAATCCTGAAGAAGCGTTTCAATTTTTTGATATTATTTATGAGAGGTTTCAGATGTGGGACTCGACTTCTTCAAATATAGTAAAAACTAAGTCACCTACATCTGAAAAAGATAAATATATATTAAAAGAAAATGATGATTTAAGAGCTAAAATGGCTAATTTATCCCAAAAACTAGAAGCCTTGGAAATGAAAAAAATTAAACAAGTGTCTGTTGTATCTACTATTGATCAAATATGTGAAATTTGTGCATTGTCAGGACATCCTGTAGCAGAATGTCCAACTATACCGGCATTCAAAGAAGTTTTGATTGAGCAATCTAATGCAATTCCAACTTACAATAAGCCTTATTTGAATCCATATTCTAAAACTTACAATCTAGGATGGAGGAATCATCCAAATTTTAGTTGAAGAAATATACAACCTACAAATCAAACACAAGGTCCACCACAGTCACAAAACCAACAACAATATCTATCATATCAACCTCCACAGAAAAAGAACTATGGAAGATACCATGAATCAATTTATTCAAATTCAAATGAGCTTTAACACTCAAACAACTCAAGCTTTTAATGATTTTAAAGCCCAAACTTCTCAGAGTATTGAAGATATCAAGAGTTATATAGCTAAGTTGAATCAGTCCCTCAATATGACAGAAAAGGGAAAATTTTCATCTCAACCTAAACCTCCGCAAAGTCAAAGTCAAGCTAATGCTATATCCTCTGAATCCTGTCCAAATCAAGTACAAGTAATCACAACATTAAGAAGTGATAAAGTCATTGAAAAAACTATTAAACCTAAAATTCTAAAAAAAATACGAAAAGTAATTCCTATTAATGAACCACTTGAACCTGAATATTCAGTTAAAAAGCAACCAGAAATATAAAAAGAGGAAAATCAACCATGTCCTATTCCTTTACCTTTTCCTCAAAAGGTCAAGAAACCTACATCTGAAAAAGATCAATCTAAAATTTTTGAGTTGTTTAAACAGGTTAAGATTAATATTCCTTTGTTAGATGCAATTAAACGAGTTCCAGCTTACGCTAAATTTTTAAAAGATCTTTGCACTATAAAAAGAAAAACAAATGTACCAAAGAAAGCATTTCTAACTGAACAAGTCAGTACTATAATACAACATAACACTCTTCTTAGGTACAAAGATCCAGGTAGACCTACAATCTTATGCATCATTGAAAATTTTTGAATTGAAGAAGCTCTGCTAGATCTTAGAGTCAGTTGTAATTTAATGTTATATTCAGTGTGTACACAATTAGGATTAAGTGAACTAAAACCCACCAGTAGTGCACTAAAATTAGCAGATCGATCAATAAAAACTCCAAGAGGAATTGTGGAAGATGTTACAATCCAAGTTGATCAATTTTATTTCTCAGCAAATTTTATCTACACAACCAATTTTTCATGCATCTGCATACATACCTATTATTCTAGGACGACCATTCCTAGCCATATCAAATGCATTGATTAACTATAGGAATGGAATCATGAAACTTTTATTTGGAAATATGATCTTGAAATTAAATATTTTTAACAGTGCAAAACAACCTACACAAGAAGATGAAATGCATGAAATAAATTGTGTTGAGTCATTAACTCAAAGTTTTTTTGAAATAAGATTTATATACATTAGAATCTGTATCCAATGATAAATTTGAACTTATAGAGAACCCAAAATATGAAAATCTGTTATCTAAATCTGAGAAGTCCAATGTTAAAATTTTTAAACCAGATTTAAAACCACTTCCAACTAATCTAGATATATGTTTTTATAGAAAAAGGTGAAATTCATCTTGTGATCTTATCATCGAATTTATCTAAAAGTCAAGAAAAAGAATTAACAAAAGTATTGAAAAATCATCAAAGTGTTCTTCGATGGACAATAGCTGATATAAAAGGTATAAACCCACTTATGTGTACTCATTGTATATATTTAGAAAAAAATACTAAATCATCTCATCAAATGCAAAGAAGATTAAACCCACATCTGAAAGAAGTAGTTCGCAATGAAGTATTTAAACTATTAGATGCTAATATTATCTATCCTATATCTGATAGTAAATGGGTTAGTCCTACACAAGTAGTTCTAAAAAAATCTGGTATCATTGTGATAAAAAATAAAGAAAATGAATTAGTTCCAATGCTTACAATCATGGGTTGGCGTGTGTGTATTGACTATCGAAAGCTAAATTTACTCACCAGAAAATATCACTTCCCATTACCATTCCTAGATCAAGTTTTGGAAAGAATAACTAGTCATGCATACTATTATTTTTTAGATGGATATTCTAGATGTAATCAAATTGAAATTGCAATAGATGATCATGAAAAAACTACGTTGACATGTCATTTATGTACTTGTGCATATAAAAGAATGTCTTTTGGACTATGTAATGCTCTAGCTACCTTTCAACGTTGTATGCTAAATATATTTAGTGAGATGGTAGAACGATGTCTAGAAGTTTTCATGAATGATTTTTCAGTATATGATGACTCATTTTATATATGTTTAGAAAATCTTGAAAAAGTGCTCATTCGATGTGAAAAAACCAACCTTGTCATAAATTGGAAAAAATGTCATTTTATGGTTACACGAGGTATTGTTTTAGGTCATGTAGTGTCTAAAAAAAGGATCGAAGTTGATAAATCTAAAATTGATATGATAGCAAATCTGCCTTCACCAAAAATAGTAAAAGATATTTGCTCATTCTTAGGTCATGCAAGATTCTATAGAAGATTCATAAAAAATTTTAGTTCAATATCTAAATCTATATGTAATCTTTTATGTTAGGATATAATATTTGAATGGAATGATGCATGTCAATTAGTATTTGATAAATTAAAAAACATGCTTATTTCTGCACCTATTATGCAACCTCCTGACTGGTCTTTGCCTTTTGAATTAATGTGTGATGTAAGTGATTATGCAATAGGAGTTGTATTAAATAAAAGCAAAAAAAAAAAATCATATGTTATTTATTATGCAAGCAAAATCTTAAATGATGCACAAATAAACTATTCAACCATAGGGAAAGAACTACTTGCTGTTATATTTGCCTTAGATAAATTTCGTTCAAATTTGGTTGGATCGTCAATTGTTGTATTCACAGATCATGCAACTTTAAAATATTTACTTACTAAGAAAGATGCTAGGCCACGTCTCTTATGATGGATATTGTTACTTCAAGAATTTGATGTTATCATTAAGGATAAGAAAGGAGTAGAAAATGTGGTAGTAGATCACTTGTCATTGCTCAATTATGAAATAAAAGAAGAACCACCTTCAATTAAAGAAACTTAATAACTGTTTGCAATAACAAAAATACCATGCTATGCAGATATAGCTAATTATTTAGCCACTAGTACTATTCCTTCTCATTATACCTGGTCTGATAGAAATATGTTTCTAAGAGAAGTACGTAATTTTTTCTAGGAAAATCCTTATTTATTTAAATATTGTAAAGATCAAATAATAAGGCATTGTGTACCTAATCATGAAATAAGTCAGGTAATTCATTTTTGTCACTCTGAAGCTTGTGGCAGCCATTTTGCTTCAAAGAAAATTGCTGCTTAAATTTTGCAGTGTGGATTTTATTGTTCAATTCTTTTCAAAGATGTTCATATCTTTTGCCTAAATTGTGACAGATGTCAAAGATTGAGAGATATTTCAAAAAGAAATATGATGTCTCTAAACCCTATTTTAGTTATTAAAATTTTTGATTGTTGTGGCATCGATTTTATGGGACACTGTAAACCCCCACCCTCGTGTCTTTATATATCTNAAACCCTATTTTAGTTATTAAAATTTTTGATTGTTGTGGCATCGATTTTATGGGACACTGTAAACCCCCACCCTTGTGTCTTTATATATCTAGCAAGTAAATATATATAATCGTTTGTAATAGAACTTGTATGGATCATGTATAATGTAGAAAACTCCATTATAGGTGTTTGGGATGATTGTGGAAAGGTTAGAAATGAATTTGAAATCAAAAACAGGTAAAACAGGCAAAACTTGACAGAAGTAGGCAAAGCGTATCGGTACGCGTACCGGTACAACGCTGTCCAGAGAGCATACCGTACCGGTACGCGTGCCAGTACACTTTCATAGATTTTAAAATATTATTTTTTTAAAATCCTTTTTTCCAAGCTTTGGGCTATGTATTCCTTCCTTCCAAGGTTATAAATGGACCATAATAGAGTACCAATGGTGGTATGTTGGACCTCGAATGGGTCAATTGATTTAACGTATTTATTAATAGCGGTTCAGATGAATAACTAGTAAATTTAGTGTTTAGAGTATAAATTTATTTTAGTGCAAAGATAAATCATAAAACTAAACGTTTTTAGGCTAAAATAACATTAAAAATGAATTCAGAACGTCAAAAAACTTTAGGGTAGTCATAGAGATCAAATTGGAGATATTTAATGGCAAAACTGTAATTTCAAAGAAAAATATAATTTTTGGCCTTGTAAACAGTAAAATTCGGGATTTTCAAGGCTTTAAAACACCATGTTCACCTCATTCTCTTCCATTCTTTCACTCCCCTATTACCCAAACCTCTTAGAACCATAGGAGAAGATAGAGGAAGAAAGAAAAGGGAGGAAGGAGGTCTCTGGAGTTTGGGTTTTACTTGAAAATCTTGATTCAAGGTAAGGGTTTCTTCTATTCTTGTCCATTGAGGCTAGGGCTTATATGTATATGTATATTTTTCCTCTCATTTATATATATATGCTATGAAATCATGTTTTCTTGTTATTTTTGCAAAGATTAACATGTTTTAAACAAGCTCTTGTTAAATAACCATGAAAACTCTTTTCTTGACTCAAAACCCTAGATTTCAAGAGAAAGGGGTTTTCCTCTTGAATCTTTCTTTGTTCTAGATTTCGAAACCCTAGTACTTTGTGTTGGATAATAAAATGATGTTTGTGATAATCTCTTGCTTATTTTCTTAAACTGTTCTGTTGTATTACAAATTGTGAAATTGGGGATTTTGGATTTCCTTGTGAATTGAGAAAATATTTGTAATTGCATCTCTTGTATGGTTGTTGTGATGGACTTTAATTACATTCGAGCACTGCTGTAGAGTATTGGAGGTTAATCTATCACAGTGGGGATAAGATGGTTTCCTAACACTTGTAGTTGTTTGTTGTTTGTGAGAACAACCACAATTGTTCACGTAAATTCGAGGCTGAAGGATGGTATACCTTTCCTGGAAATGATTCGTTAATGTCGTGGGAGATGGTATACATCATTCCTAAAGTGGTTTGTGTGGTTATGGTTGGGTGAATGAGATAGAGTCGTTGTGTACATTCATGGAAAGCAACCAACATACATGAGAACATGAGATTATTGTTATTGTTTGGAATTGGTTTCTGACAATAGCTTGTGGAAGTATGGGACTCTACAAGAACTTGTTCGAAATGGTTATGGTTGGAAATGGTTGTTAATTGTTACTTGATTTTACTATTCATTTAAATTATTACGATTACATACACTTGAGATCAAATAAATTGTCATTGTTTTACTTCAAGTTATATATGCTATTTTGAAAAGTGAGACCAAGCTGTTTTACATATTTTCTACACCTTGTTCAGGATTGGGAGAATGTTGCTATAGAGCTTATTGCTCACCCCCTACAAATTATATATTTTTCAGATTGTGATCTAGAAGAAGAGCTCGAGGCTGAGGAGCCGACACATTGGGAAGCTCCACTAGACGGGCTCGTGGATCCCGAGGTGGATGTCTAGAGTTATACTCTCCTAGGTGCTAGACTAGGGAATTTCTTTTGAGATTATGTAAAAAGTAATCTTTTGTTTTTTCGCTTCAAGTTTAAATGTGTTTCTTTTGAGATGTAAATGTCATAGTCAATCATATTCTTTTGGGATATAATAGCCATGTTTTGGCATATTCTTTTGTGAATGATGTTGTAAATATTACCGCTAATGAATGAAATTTCTTTATTGATGTATTTTATTAGTCACTCTCATGATGTCAATGGTTTTAAATTGTAATGTCGTCCAAGATGGATTTTGGGGTGTTACAGACTATTTCCCCCATCTTTTGGAAATCTGTATATTTTAGTTGCAGTCGACTATACCTCTAAATGGGTAGAGGCAATTCCATGTAGAAATAATGATCACAGAACAGTAATCAAATTTTTAAAAGAAAATATTTTGTCTAGATTTAAAATTCCTAGGACCATTATAAGTGACGGTGGATTATATTTCTGTAATAAAGTTTTTAAAAATCTTATGAAGAAATACTCAATTCACAATAATTATCCACTTGTATCATCCACAGACAAGTGGACAAGCTGAATTTGCTAATAGGGAGATAAAATATATCTTAAAAAAAAAAACTAAATCCAGATCGTAGAGTTTGGTCCTTAAGATTGATGGATACACTTTGGACTTACCGTACTGCATATAAAACTATTTTAGGAATGTTTCTATATCGATTATTTTATGAAAAACCATATCATTTTTTGGTAGAATTAGAACATTGAGCATATTAGGCAATTAAAATGATGACTTTTAATATGGACAAAGTTGGAATATCTCGCAAACTTCAAATTAATGAATTGAAAGAATTAAAAAATGAAGCTAATGAAAATGAAAAAATTGTGAAATCAAGAACAAAAATTTTCATGATAAAAACACCATAAGAAAATCATTTGAACCCTCTCAAAAAGTTCTGTTATATAATGTAAAGCTTCATTTATTTCTGAAAAAACTAAGATCAAGATGGACAAGTCCTTACATTGTGAAGCAAGTATTTGACTATGGGGCAATTGAAATTCAAAATCTTTTTAAAGTAAACGGTCAAAGGCTTAAACCATATTATGATGTTTTATTCAAGATATAACTTCTGTATAACTTTTTGATCATATTTATGTGCTCTGACAAATAAATTATTGCTTAATTCTCAATAATATTACTAATTAGTGGTAATTTATTTGACAGAGTAAATCTCCTGAGTAACAGCCACATATCCCAATCGGTGAAACGACAACAGATTGCCGAATTTTATTATCAATGATCATTATCACGGTTTTTACAATGTAGATAATGTTTAATTTAAGTTGAGGAGGTATGAGTGTGAATTTATTATTTGTATTTAGAGTATTTATTTAATTTTAAATTTGTTTGTCTTTGTGACTGGTAGACGTTAAAGAACCAGATAGTGAGTTTAAAAAAAAAAAAAAAACTTATTGTACAATGGACGAAAAACTATTTTGGTTAAATTTAATTCTACTACGTCATCTTCCAAAAGATATATATGCATTGATCATGCAAAAATTTAAAAAAGTTAGAAATTTTTGAAAGTCAACCACGACCCCTATGTGGAATAAGTGCATTTGCTAAACGCCAAAGATCAAAGCATCTCAGTGGTTGTGTAAGATGTGGTCGTCTAGAACATTTAAGACAATATAATCAGTGTGCGGAATCAATTTCAGGTCGAGCGTTAGATCGTTTCTGATAGATTAGGTATGAGCAGAGTAATGAGTATCCTGAGACGTCATCCTATTCTATCTCAATGTTAACAAGATACGTAAGAAATGAAGTTAACCGTGTCACTGGTAATATTGATATAGACAATTCTAACTCTAAATCAATATGATCAATTGATGTATAATTTTTTGAAAGAATTGTACATAATTATAAATAATTATACATATTTTTAAATTGCTATAAATAAATGTAAATAACTATAAAGTAATTAGAAAAATTAGTAAATAAAAAATAACAAATAAAATTAAAAATTAAAAACCCCCAATTTTTGTAACAAGAAAAAAAGTGNTTGGCCTTAGCGTGTCGAGCGGTCGCCGGGAAATACTTTCCCATAAAGAGTTCCTTAAACTCTACCCAAGTCATTATCTCCAAGTTCTTTGAGATNTTACCATTTTACCCTTTATTCATAAAAGTTTAAATCTACCGGGATTTTACAGTTTCGGTGTAGGCTCATCTACTTCTTGAAAACTAGAGATTCTACAGAAAAAAACTTTGTTNTGGTTAGCAAAGTTTTGTGGAAAATATAAAGTTGTATTTAAATTTTGTAAACTATAGGAATTTAAGGGGAAGAATAGAATTTCAAAAAATCAGAGAAGCAATCCACAGAAACCAGCAAGGCAGCATCNATTTTTGTAACAAGAAAAAAAGTGGTTAGCAAAGTTTTGTGGAAAATATAAAGTTGTATTTAAATTTTGTAAACTATATGAATTTAAGGGGAAGAATAGAATTTCAAAAAATCAGAGAAGCAATCCACAGAAACCAGCAAGGCAGCATCGTCCGGACGGTGGGCCTAGTGTTTGGATAGCAGTGCCACACACACACACACACACACACACATATATATATATACATCTTCATGCAATACAACTGATTAGTTTCACTCCCTCGCAAGCCAGAATTCAAAAAAAAATCGAAAATCTCCAAAGATAAGCTCTCAAATCTGCTACACTCGTCCGTTTTTCGTCAAATCTACTTCGATTATTCTCTTACCCATCATATTTTGAAGTTATCTACCGATTGAAATCAGTTGAAACGGAGAATTTGAAGAGAAACCAAGAAAAATATGGATTCAAGAAGGCAAACAAGATGATCTTCAAGTCGTGCACAAAGGAATCAACCTTAACTACCTCAAGCACCTCCACAACAACCTGCACCAGGAAATATCTTCAATGAGGTGATGTTTGAGAATTTTGAACAATAGGCCTGGTATGATGCTAACTTTTTGACTAAAACTATCAATTCTGAAAGGGCCAATTATTTACGAGGATTTTTGAGAACATAGGAGTAAGATAAATTCTTGCTGCAAGAGGATGGTTGCATTATGTTCGATTTATTGCTCTTACTTATGATTGTTTAATTCATGAGTAGTACAGTAATGCTGAGATAATTGGAGAAAGACAATTGTGTGTGTTTGTATGGGGTATTATTTTTCAAGTTACACAGGCTACTATAGCCGAATTATTTTAACCTATACAAAGACCAAAAAACCCGCAATATCCCTATATTGAATTACCTAATTTAAATGATGTATGAAGAGAAGTAACCGGTAATTCAGAGTTTGCTTGGGGTAGACCAAACAAATATATAAAGCAAGGGGATCTGACAGATAAATATTGAATTCTAAATTTGATAACAATGAACAGTTTGCTACCCGTAGCCCAGAAGAATCAAATTTATACTAAGCAAGCTTATTTCTTATATGCATTTGGGATGGGGCACACAATTGACCTTCCAAACTTAGTCATGGACCAAATGTTGCTTGCTGTGGATAGAAAGAAACCCTAACTCCCCTATGCCATGTTAGTTTCTCAGTTATGCAGGAACAAGGGCGTGATTATTGATCCTATATGGAAAACAAGGGAACATGCTGGACTGTTAGATAAAACTTCTTTAAAGAAGATTCATGGATGACAGCCTGAAGAACAACCAGAAGCACCACCTCCACTACAAGAGGAGCCATTCCAAGGTCCTGAAGCATTTATCCCACCAGAACAGCAACAACCACGAGAGGATCAACCATACATATCGGTAGATGACAAAACAGATAGACGGATTTTGCTAGGATTGGAGACCACGGTTAACCAGCTCGAAACCACTATCACCCAGCTCGGTTCCAGTATCACAGAGATCAATCAGCCCATAAATGATTATGACATAGTCAATCAAAAATCTTGAGGCTACTAAGAAAGCGTTTCGGTGTAGGCTCATCTACTTCTTGAAAACTAGAGATTCTACAGAAAAAACTTTGTTATCTTTCACTCATCTTTTACTTTATGCATCTGAACTTTAATTTATGTTTTGCACTTGTTTGTTTTAAAATTGTTTGTCTTGAACTTATGTATGTTTTGAACTTATGTGTGTTTAAGTGTGTTTTTATTAATTATGGAACAAATACTCTTAAGTTAGGAAGACTAGTTCATATAATTCACAGTAAAATTAGATTAAATATTCCGATGTTTAGCAAGAATAGTCTTAATCTGATACACGGGATTCTCATATTTTAGTTGTGTATTATCTAAATATTTTTGTTTAAACTTATTCTTAAAAACACAATTAGATTTCTTTATTGTTAAAACCCCTTGTGAAATATTACAATCTTTGCATATATAGTGGAGATATAAGACTTATTGCAGATCTTGAACCAATCCTTCTTGGAGAGATATTCTACATCTACTCAACAACGAATCTTCTATTCAGCGGTAAATTTTCCTTGAATAATTTCATTAGCTTTGTTTTGATTAACACTTATTGAATTATATTATTAGCATTGTCCTTGAAATTTTATTTAGAAGAAATACAAATATATGATTTTTGAAAAATGATCTTAGGCCATTTTTGATTAACCTTGAGTTTTAATCATTTATTTTACAAAATTACATCCTTTGTCAGTCATGATTGAGCCTGAAAAAGTATACATTCTTTTCTTAAAACCCAAGAAATACCCGAGCCAGATAAAAATATATTAAACCTACCCTTGCTATCTAATTTTCTTGCACCCTCTTTTAAATGAGCAGAATACGAAAAACCAGGAGGAGAAGAAAAGGTAGAAAAGGACAAGAAAAGGCAAAAGAATGATCCTAGAAAGAAATTTCAAAAGAAATAAAAGAGCCAAAAAAGTGAAAAATGGAAAATAATGAAAAAGGATAAACATGCAAAATCATGCGAAGAAGAGAATGAGGTGTGCCACACAATGGTAAAAGATAACGTTTGAATCCCACTAATGTCGTTTCATAAACCTTAAACCTTTGNAAAGTGAAAAATGGAAAATAATGAAAAAGGATAAACATGCAAAATCATGCGAAGAACAGAATGAGGTGTGCCACACAATGGTAAAAGATAACGTTTGAATCCCACTAATGTCGTTTCATAAACCTTAAACCTTTGCCACATTACAACCCTAATAAAGTCCTTTTTGATTCCAGAAATCATGCATTTGTATTAATCCTATCACTTTAAAAAGGAAAATGTTAACAATATGTTGAATATAGTGTTAATATTATTTCATAAGATTATATCAAATTCCAAATTTATTCAAATAGCCTTTTTTTTTTTGTTCACTACATGCGAAATTCTTTGCTTTGTAATCAACATTCCACTCACCTGTAGTTATTGAGGGAATAGTCACTCTAACATGAGTGTATTCTTTGCTGAGTGTATTCCAGGGAAGGATTGACATCAAGACTACCATGAAAGAGGGTAATATTTCTCAAGTCATTTTTGAAAAAAATGAAATCACTACACACACACACTCACAAGTTTTTATAAAAATATATAGATAATAGTATGACTAACGTATGTTACTATTATAGTGATCAGAAAAAGGAAATATTCTAACAATGCACAAGAATATTGATTTAATCTTTCTTATGAAAAATATGAATTATGAACTCATAACTCCTAAAGTTTGTAGGTAGTTTCACTAAAAACCTTCACGAGACAAAACTCATTCACTAGGGATCACCTAGAGGTTTAAAGGCTTGTTACGTATGCTAAATGCAATTGTGAAAAAAATTTACGAAAATGATTTTACCTCTGTTTGTATTATACTTTCATTTTTATAATTTACTAGGGACTAGTAAAATTTAAGTTGGGAAGTGTGATTAATCCTAATTAATTTATACATTAATATAATAATTAAACTAATTATGTAAGATAAATCAGTTAAAATTTGTCAATTAGGGTTTGTGCAAAAAGTCAGGTTTTATGTGTGTTATGTATAAACTTTTCAGGGTTTGATGCAGAATTATCGAAAAATACGATGAACGATCTGTCAAAGCTCAAAAGAACAAAGAGACAAAGTATAATATTATCAAGAAAAGCCAGCACACAAGAGGATAAGCATCCAGCAAAGCCCCATCGTCCAAACGGTGAGGGGGGCCGTCCGAATGGCTAGGCTTGGTGGTTCAAACTGATCTCTCTACCTGCTGCTTCTTTTTTCCTATAAATAGGAGTGCCCACCTTCATTATTCAGATGGGCGGGCATAGAGGGAGCACCAGATAGAATTCCAACAAGAGAGAAAAAGAGAAAAAGAAGGAGAAAAAGAAAGAGAGAAAGAGGAAGATACATACAAATCCGGTCCGTCATACACTCTAGCAAAACTCTGGATTTCTACATTTCTGTGTTATCGTTCTATTCGGATAGTTGAATTGACACCACCTTTGTGTCGTAATTGATATTAAGGGTGGTTGTATTTCAGTTGTTCCTTGTGAAAGAAGTATCCGAGTCTATATTATATTTACTGTTGTAATGAAAACTATCTGCACTCCTTGCTGGTCTGTAGTAATGAGGTGTGAGTAGTTACTTATATCCTCCAGTGAAAGGTAAACATATGTATAACATTGGTTAACTTTTAAAAATATTGATGTTTTATTCACACACACACACACACACACATACATATATATATATATGTATTATACACTTCATGAATGATATAGTGATGTATGTAATTTCGGTGTTGTGCCTGAAATTATGTCATCAATGCACCATCAACCTACCGATTAAATATCTACTGTGTTTCATCGGTATGACTTGACCTCCACTGGAACTCTGAGGATGTTCTACTGATGCATGATACAAAACCTAAATGATCCTCATGAATGGCTTGTCCTTCTGAGTTATTAGGGTTGATTAACTACTATACATAACTATCAGATTAATGACCTAAGTGATCTTCATGAATGGCTTGTCCTTCTGGATTACTAAGGTCATTTAACTGGCATACATAATAATATTGCCAGTTAATTATCTACGGTATTCCATCGATATGGCTTGACCTCCACCGGAACTCTGAGGATGTTCTACTGGTATATCTAAAAAGATGACCAATTGAGTAATTCAAGTATTTCTCATGAATGACTTGTCTTTCTGGTTTACTCAAATTAGTTAATTGGCACATCTATAACCAGTTAACCTAAGAAGTTGTTGTGTTATGATATATTAATACCACCAGCTAACTTAAGAAGTTGTTGTGTGATAGTTTATATACATCAAACCTACCGATTGGCTTGTTAGTAACATGAAAGGTAATTGTTGTAAGCTAGCATTTCTAGTACTTGACCAGTATAACGCATATGTGATCCGAAAACTGAAGGATATTTTTTATATTATTGTTTTAATCTATCTGCAAAACAAACATTTAATTAGACTAGTTATCAATCTAAACTCACATCACAAGCTATCTAAAGCTATCCTATTTTAAACAACAACTGCACTATTTTCATTTTATTTCCAAATTATTAAAAACTTTTTGTGAGATCGATACTTAGACTTAAGCCAAGAAAACTACAATTCGACCACTTATACTTGGGTGTATAATATTAATCAGATCATGAAATAAGTTGAATCAGATATGTGAATGTGAATGAAAAGATCATAAACAGTGTAAAATCAACTGGTATGTCAAACTACAAACTCAACATGTTCATCAATTTTCCTTGTATTAACAATTAATCTCATTCATCGTTGGTCATAATCAAATTCAATCTAACCATTGCTCAAGTCGTACTTAAACATGCTATCTAAATGCATACCTAATAATTCAAACAGTGATGTACCTCAATTTCTAATGTGAATTCGTGGGATCCTTCCATGTTTGCTATATTTGTGTACATTGTGAAAGTTGCATCTTCTAGTTGCTTAGCTTTCTCCTATTAAATCTGATGTTTTAGCCACATGAAGGACCGATATAGTTTCTAAAAGTTTTTTTGCATGTGGTTTGTCAATCCCTAAACTGGATTTCTTAAGAACTAAACGAAATTGTTATTGTCTTCTATTGCATATAAGTGTCGCATGAAGAGAGTGAAGGGCAAGTGACTTAGATTCATGTGCTATACCAAATTTGAAATAATATATCAGATCAATCTGTACGGGTTGACAACCTTGTTTAGGTCGTTCAGTAGTTGATAATCAAAATCCTATGATAGATACTACTTATAAGGTGCGTATAGTTTATATATATTGTTAAAAGTTTCAAAGAGTGACAGAAAGAGAGTATTACTTTTTCAATGAGATAACATGGAACAAGAGAGTGTTTTCTGTTGCAAAAATTGTTATTTGATTTTATAAGCTGCTTATTCTTTAAGTTGGAATTTTCCTTTTGGGTTATGGAATTTGAAGTCTTGTGGGTTTTACTATTTTGGATTTGGTAGTTAGAGGTAGCTAAAAATCAGGAACTCAAACAGTGGATCAATCTTCCCTCGAAGGTCCTTTGTCTGTTGTTCATGGTTAACTATTGTTATGCTTCTCTGCTCTTTCATTTTGTGTTTCATATTTTCTGTTTGGCCACTAGCAAAAAGGATTGAGGTTTTTTTTTCTTAGGAAGTTTTTTAAAAAAAATAATGGTCAGAGACATTTAGACTACGACTTGCTATTGTGCCGTCTATTTCAATGGGTCAACTATGTTATGCGTAAAGAGTTCTTCATTATTTATAATTCTATCTTTTTTCTTCTTAAAAGAATGAAAACAATGAAAATTTGGATATTTAGGTTGTTTGCAATGTGGATTGAACAGATGTGAATGTGGATCTTCTACCTGGATTGATCAATAGGAATACTATTCATTGGAAATTTCAAGCTTTTGTGGTATTATAAGGTTATTTTTTTGGCATGTTTTTATTTTTTTTTTCTATTTTGCGATGGTTTATAATCTTATTTTGATGTTACACATGATCTATAATTTAAGATGGCTCACATGGAATGCGCGTGTGTACCAAATAGTAAATTAAAAATACACAGTTATGCACCAAAAAAAAACACATATACTAACATATTTAATAAAAAAAAAATACACACATAATGGATCGGAGTCGATTGTGAGCCTTAGCCAGGCCAAGGGTTTTGGGTCAACCCATGGATCACAGGTGGGTCACTTGTCAAACTATGGGCTGCGGCATCATGGGTCAACCCACGGGTCATAGGTGGTGTATTAGTGAGTGTGTCTTTGGTGTGTTAGTGTATTTATTTTGGTATATTAGTGTATTTATGTGTATTTTTTTGTATATTAGTGTATATGTGTATTTTTTGGTTTAATAGTATATTTATTTAATTTTATTACTTGTTTTATTTAATAGAAAGATATATACTCAATCCAAAGGGTATCCATTTATAATCCATATTAATCCGTTTAATTAAAATGAATCATATTACTCAACTCATTTAAAACTCACATTAGTTAATACATGTATCCAACCCATTTATTTATAGATGAGTTGAAAGAATTAATGGATAATTGGTTAAAATTGTTACCTCTAATTGTAATTATTGATATGAACATGCCAATGCAGTCTTTGAGGAGGCCTATTACAACAGACTCAGCCCTATTGAATCCCAATTACAGAATTTTGGCTCTCAAAGGTATGGATCTTATTATGATTTTTTGTGATTCTAAAATTTTCTCATCATCTCTGTGTCAATTTATGTATGAAAGTACTTCAATAATGATGCCAAATGTTTGTCCTTAAAAGTGATCTCTTGATTGGAATGTCATATTAATCACAACTTGTTGATCTCCACGGATGCTGGCAACGCAAAATTTGACCCAACTAATTTCTATCGTTCATTTTGTCATCTGCACTACATGTCTCATTAACATACTGGTGCATGATGGTAATGAATTTTATTTTGTACACCTGCTGGATCCCTCAAGGTACGATTATATGTAAAACTGATGTAGGAGAAGCCACATTGTTAGCTGCTTAAGTACACGCAACGTTGGTGTGGATGAGATACAAATAAAATCCAATGTGGATATCCTTGGCACTTTGCTTCGGTACTGTCCTGAATATACATAATAGATTGTGTATGTATCCTTTGTGCTTAGCTTAGTTTCTGACTCTATTAATTGCATAATTGTTGGCAAATTCATTGTTTTTCTATATTATTATACACTTGATTAATTAGATGAAGTTGAGCAATTGTTGAGTCTCATACATCTTTTTGATGCTAAAATGCTCAATTGTGCTATTCTTGATTTTTGACAACTTCCATCATAAATCTGTTAGGAAGACCTAAGCCCTATTCATGTTGTTGGGATGATTTATAAACTTTTTTCACAGGGAAATTTGATGCAAGTCGAACAAAGAAATGATCCCTTTAATTTTCACCAAAAAGTAAAGCATGGGTATAAGTCATTCACATCCAGTTACACTACCGAAGTCATATCACGACTCTCAAGAAAAATGGATGTCTAAAACCAAAGGGTAAACACCTAAATAGCGACAACTGAGAAGATGAACTATCATGAGTCTGTTAGTTTATAAACCCAATTAATGGTTAGTTTTGGTATTTCTTTCTTTTGGTTATTTTGCAATTTTAATTTTTGTCCTTAGTTGTAATTAGAGTTTATTGGTGGGTTTATTGGATGCCGAGAGCCAACTATAGGCTTGAGTCAAATCTGCAGGGGAAAATTCTGACTCTAGAAAACATCAAGGGGCAGCCACCTGGGACTATGAAGGGCTGGCCAACTGTGTCAGCTTTGGCTAGAAAACCAGGGATAGAAATTGTATAGTGGTTGGAAGAAGAGTGGGTCTTGCTGAAGAAAAAAAAAGAGTTTAAAAGGGCTTGACAGTAGTTTGAATATCATAGTCGAATTAATATCCGTTCAATATTGATGGGTTAAGCCCAAATAGTCCAATTTATGTATTAAAGCCCAACCCCGGTTGAGGAGCCCAACCTCATTGTGAATCCACCAAGTCCAAGACAGACCAAGGCCGGTTAGACTTCTTGCTTAGCACGTCACCAAGAGGAAGCACGTGAAGCTTGAGGCCGGTTAGACTTCTTGCTTAGCACGTCACCAAGAGGAGAGCACGGGAAGCTTATCTGCACCGCCTTAAGGAACAGTCCAAATCCACCAAGTCCAAGACAGCCCAAGGCCGGTTAGACTTCTTGCTTAGCACGTCACCAAGAGGAGAGCACGGGAAGCTTATCCGCACCGCCAAAGGAAACAGTCCAAATCCACCAAGTCCAAGACAGCCCAAGGCCGGTTAGACTTCTTGCTTAGCACGTCACCAAGA
>CAUOFW020002802.1:240369-334764 GCA_963454935.2 Ilex paraguariensis
TGATGGGTTAAGCCCAAATAGTCCAATTTATGTATTAAAGCCCAACCCCGGTTGAGGAGCCCAACCTCATTGTGAATCCACCAAGTCCAAGACAGACCAAGGCCGGTTAGACTTCTTGCTTAGCACGTCACCAAAAGGAGAGCACGGGAAGCTTATCTGCACCGCCTTAAGGAACAGTCCAAATCCACCAAGTCCAAGACAGCCCAAGGCCGGTTAGACTTTTTGCTTAGTACGTCACCAAGAGGAGAGCACGGGAAGCTTATCGANGCCTGGGCTATCCAGGACAGGAGGAGCAGCGCCTAGGCAGCTGCCCAGGCCCCCAGCGCGCGCGCGCGCTGCCCAGCTGCGCGTCTGCGCTGCCCATCTCCCCTTCTAGCGTGCCTTCACTGCCCAGGCCCCCAGCGCGTGCAGAACAGCCACCCAGTCCCCCAGCGCGCGCGCGCGCGCTGCCCAGCCTTTCAATTGGTAACCAACGACGGTGGTCTCTGGTTTTCTATAGGAAGCACCATAGAACCCCTGCGCTGCCCAGCCGCGCGCCCAGCGCGCCTTCGCCACTCCTCGCCTCCCCTTCACTATCCAGCCTTTCAATTTCAGATCCACAGCTTTCTTCAACCTCCACCAATCCCTCTTCAATCGACATTGTTCACTTGAGAAGCTCAACTAGCAAGGAAGAAATCACACTCTTGAAAGGATTCAAGGAGAACACACACTTTGGCTTCAACAAAATGGGTAGGACTTGAGTTCTCAAAATTTTCAAGAGGTGGGTGTTCAATCTTAAAAATAAGTGAAATGGTAACTTGAAGAAGAAGACTATATTTATAGTCTAGGATTTTTCAAAAAGAGAAAAAAAAAGCCCAAATAGACTATTATGGGCCCCCTTCAAAATNGAAGGAAACGGTCCAATCTTTGACCACGTTTCATGAAGAGCTCCCCAACCTCTTCCTTCCGTTGAGAATAAGTCGTGATCTCCACCAAAGATAATCTCTAAGCTGCGATAAAGAAGCATTGAGGATATGTCATAATCTCCACAAGAATGATCTCTTATCTACTATAAAATGGCTCTAATCTGGGAGAGGAAGGACACATGCTCCATCAGAGACTTACAGAAGACGAACCGACTACCGGAGATTATTATTTTCTTTGATTCTCCATTCCCCCTCTCAAAGCTTGTATCTCCATTCTCCATACCTTTGAATCAATAAAATACCCGGCAACTGAAGCCATTGAAGAGTGGACGTAGGTCGAATTGACCGAACCACTATAAATTGTGTCTTCTTTAATTTTTTCGTTGATTTCATTGCATTTATTATCTATACTTGACAGGTGGTGTGCAAAACTATTTTTGTGCATCATCAAATATCATTGTTGAATCTTATGCTTTCAATTCTTTTATTATTTAAATTTTTGCCAATAANTAGTCTAGGGTTTTTCAAAAAGAGAAAAAAAAGCCCAAATAGACTATTATGGGCCCCCTTCAAAATAAAGTAGGCAAATAGAAAATTATGGACNATTATTATTTTCTTTGATTCTCCATTCCCCCTCTCAAAGCTTGTATCTTCATTCTCCATACCTTTGAATCAATAAAATACCCGGCGACTGAAGCCATTGAAGAGTGGACGTAGGTCGAATTGACCGAACCACTATAAATTGTGTCTTCTTTAATTTTTTCGTTGATTTCATTGCATTTATTATCTATATTTGACAGGTGGTGTGCAAAACCATTTTTGTGCATCATCAAATATCATTGTTGAATCTTATGCTTTCAATTCTTTTATTATTTAAATTTTTGCCAATAAGTGGAAGAAATGCTGTTTTGAAATGGTCCATTACTCCTTTAAGGTGAATTGATGGAACAGTTCAGAAGGATTGACTTTTAAATCCAATAAAATTTAATGATTAATTCATTTGAAACTTTTATAATCACCACTAAAGATGTTCACTTTTAGCTACAACTAAATGTTGTCACTATTTGTTTGCTTTTATTTATTCATTAAATACATTTAGTGACAACTTGTTTGAGTTTCAATGGTAAAATTTTTTTAATTAGCTGCAATATATCTTGCAGCTAGCCGCAATTTTTTAATTTTATGCCTAAAAATTTAATTTTTAGTGGCAATTATGCAAATATTATAACTAAATAATTTAGTCACAACACATCTTCTTGCGATTGATTTTTAATAAAAAAGTTGTCACTAAACACATATAGTGATAATTTTTTCACTTTTAGCAGCAATAATTGTGACGGCTAAAATTATAATTTTTTATTNCCATTACTCCTTTAAGGTGAATTGATGGAACAGTTCAGAAGGATTGACTTTTAAATCCAATAAAATTTAATGATTAATTCATTTGAAACTTTTATAATCACCACTAAAGATGTTCACTTTTAGCTACAACTAAATGTTGTCACTATTTGTTTGCTTTTATTTATTCATTAAATACATTTAGTGACAACTTGTTTGAGTTTCAATGGTAAAATTTTTTTAATTAGCTGCAATATATCTTGCAGCTAGCCGCAATTTTTTAATTTTATGCCTAAAAATTTAATTTTTAGTGGCAATTATGCAAATATTATAACTAAATAATTTAGTCACAACACATCTTCTTGCGATTGATTTTTAATAAAAAAGTTGTCACTTAACACATATAGTGATAATTTTTTCACTTTTAGCAGCAATAATTGTGACGGCTAAAATTATAATTTTTTACTATTATGTTTGATACATGGTATTAGACCAAGCAAATGGAATGAGTTTTACTTGGTTTTGTTTGTGGTAATCAAAAATCATTTCCAAAATATGGGATTACCCATTTCCAAATTAACACATGGTATTACTCATTCTCAATGACTCGCTAATGAACTCAAATTCATAGCGATGAAAAACCCGACTGTTCCCGATCACACTGTCTCGTTTTCGCTTATCGTTGGCAACTCCCCTCCCCAAACCTCTCTTCTATCCTCCATTCCTCTACTCTCCTCTCAACTCTCAACGAGTAAACTCTAACTATCGTGACCCATGCAATTCCACCCCTTCCTTCATCCCCTCTTAGCTACTCTTTGCCTGTTTTTGATTTGTTTTTGAAGCAAAGGGCTGAAGATGACGAAGACCATCCTAGACTAGACGAGAACCGACTTTGGCCACCAATCTTAGGCTTTACCACTCAATTTAGTCAACAATTACATGTTTGTGTGTATATTTTATTCGTTTAAATTATGATATGGGTTACAGTGGGATTTGGGCAATTTTTTGGCATTCTGGCAGAATTTTTATGTGTTCCTATTATCTTGATCAATGAGTAATTGTTGTGTATATACAGTTAAATTAGTTTTTCGTGCTTATACGGCTGACTTTGTTTGAAAAGTTATTGGGCGACCAAGCGAAATCAGTTGGATGTAGTTATGTCCGCAACCTATTCGAAGATAGATCCTAAATGAGAAAGAGTCAATTTATAGAGGGTATTTGTTGGGTCCATTTTTTTTTTTTAATTCCTGATGTGAATCACAGAGAACAGGTGGATGAGTTGTTTTCCTATCTCGATCATTGATACAAGGCATGCATTGTTGATCTGCTTACAATGTCCCTGCCACTCTTGTGCCAATGGAACTTTCCTAATTTAGCTTTTCTCTGACAGCTTGAACAAGGAGCAAGCAAACATTTTTAACAATCTTAGAAAACAAATACAGATAAAACTTCATAAAGTATTAGAAAGCATTTTTTGGAATAGAATTAATGTTTATGCATTGGAAAAAAAAAAGTTTATGCATTGGAAAAAAAGTTTAATGCAGTTTTGAAATACCAGACTGGATCGATGGAATTCATGCCTTCATTTTCATCTCTTAACATGTCTAATGTCCTCTTTTTTCTGGAATTCATGCTCGTGTGTGTGTTCCTAGTCTGTACAAGGGTCCTTTTTTTGGTCTTTGTTTTGTTCATTGGTTTTCCCCTTTTCTTGTTTTGAATTTTCCTCCATCTAGTTTGGATTTATTGTGCTCCACAGAAGTTCTTCATTCAATTAAACTTGTTAACAGTGTAAGCCATAGGAGGATCTGATCAACTTCTTTTTCTAGTATATATATGGTAGATCACCGTTGTAGAATATTATTAAACTGTGTTATTTTTCAAGTAGCCAGTTTATTGTTGCTAGACAATTATCATCCCGTTCCCACTTTGTCAAATTAGACTATCCTCTTTTGCCAAGATCTCTTTCTTTGTCCGCTCTTTCAATCACTCTTTTTGTTACTCGCCATTGCTTTTTCTTTGCTTTTAATTTTACAAATAAAATTTCGTCATAATTCTTGTCAGAATAATATAATTCTTGAGTCAAAATGTTGGTTGCCATTGGAGATTTATGTGTTTTGTTGCGTGTTCATGCATGGCATGGTTTCCATATTAGTAACGAGAGATCCTGATAAAATTTGCATGTGGGTGTTTTTATCTTGTTTAAAGCCTATAAATTTTTTTTCTATCTTGTTTAGGATTCTTGAATTTCGAGAAGTTGGAAATTCTGTGAAAAGATTGGCTACGGGTTGATTCTGAGCTGGATGGGATACTGGGTTTACAAGTCCAACATTTGCTACGTCTAACTGGCTTTGTGGTTGTGGATCTATTTCTCCTACGCTGGGGTGGTAGATGGAGGGTTTGTTCCTTGAGCGGCATGTGTAGTCAAGGTATTTATGATAACTACATACGACTTTTAAGATGGAGTTTTGAATGACCTTGAGCAAAGTATGGATACATGATCATAGAGAAAAACCTTTTTTTGGGACTGGTATATGATTCAGTATTATGTTTGGGAAGGTAGAACGAATGTAATTATTTTTGTCATTAGGGATGTTCAGGTAAATCAAATTATTGTTGTTGATTTCATGTATAAAGGTTTAATTTATATGTCAATTTCTATTTATTAAAATTTAGAGTGAATAAATTTATGGTTTTTTTTAGGTATTTTATTTTTTTTATATGATTTTATGTATTATACGATCCATTGAATTTTTAGGTGATTTGATAAATAGAAATCTAACTTTTTTTTATAAAAAACAAATATCGCTTTTCCTAAAGAAATATCTTCCCGTAAAACTTAGCCTTATACTAAGCAAATTATTTTTACATGGATTTCTTGATATTTTTTGCCAATAAATTAAATTAGGATTATGGCGATTGCATATTTTTATTTTGTTTGTTAAGTTTTAAAATTAATAAGTATCCTTATTGTAAGAGAGGATGTTATGCGAATTAAGTGAAAATTTAATAATAAAAAATTTATTTTGTTTAATTTTCATTGCATTTGAGTAAAAAATATTCTAAATTTTATTTCTTTCCGTTAAAAATTATCTTATCTAAACGTTGGAATGGAATGTGCATTCCATTCCGGGACTTGATTTTAAGTAATTGTCAAACATAGAAATGGTAATACATATTTCATTTCATTACTAAATTCATTTAATTTTCATGTTTATTGCATTCCTACTTAAAAGTATTACTACAAATCAAAAGCAACGAAAATGTATACCAACAAAGCAATGTATATCCTAAAACTTTCTAGTGCAAGTCCAACAACGGATAAAAACCTAGGAACAGGGAAAAAAATTACCTAAATTACAAGTTAAATGCATTGAAACCCTAATACATAATTCAAGGGAGTGAAGAAAGAATGACCACACCAACGAGAGAGGTTCAGTTGAGTGGCGTTGNAATTCAAGGGAGTGAAGAAAGAATGACCACACCAACGAGAGAGGTTCAGCTGAGTGGCGTTGCAATTGAGGGGGTTGTTTTTGTTGGATGCGTGAAATGGGATGAAAAAAAAAAAAATTGTTCAGGTAAATTGGAACATAATGAGTTGTTATCAATAAATTGATAGTAAAACATATTTAATACATATTACCATTAATCTATTTGTGATAATTAATTATCTCTTTAGATTACGTCCAAATAACATTAATGTTTAAAAAATGGGGCGTCATCATCAATGGCGTGAAGATTGTAACTAAGGGATTATCATTTATGGTTTGACGAAATTTTGGGACTGGGAATAGGCCCACTACCATCAACTTTTGATGGCTTTCTAATCGTTCATCAATGCCGCCAGTTCTTGGGTCCTTCGTGGGCCGAGAAGAGAGTACTCACAGGTTAACCTAACAAAGAGCAAATTGATCTGCAGATGGTTAAATACTTGGTGGAGCCAACTTGGTCTCTAGCACTTTTGTATAGAGTCGCTCAATTATTTGGCTGTGACAGGACTCGTAACTGTCTATAAAGTTGCTGTCTCACTTGTCGTCCTCTTTCTTGTAGCACTCCATATGTTTCCATTCATTGTTTTTTTTTTTTTGGTGGTCTATTTAAATTCAAATATTTTTTATTTTTTTTAACAAAGAAGGTAATTCATTCATCAATATATTATAGTACATCAATTAGGAGAACAGACAATATACACTCTGATGTCACGTCTCTTCAAATAACGCAATCAATATAATTCAAATCAAACTTAGCTATATTATATATCAATTAGTAGAGAAATAGAACATCTTTTAGTCAAAAACTTAATTTGGTTGATAAAATGACTTATCGAAAAAGTATGTTATACTGTTTTACAATTGATTGAATCACTTTTTCAGACTTCTCTTTCAAGATAAAACTATTGTAATCCAATCCGCCTAGAATTCTACTTGCTTTGGACAAATAATACCCAGAACTCAATAGCTTAATCCCGCCATAAAATGGCCATTACAATCTCTAATAACCACTCCCAAGCCACCAGAGGAATCCCGATTGGGCAAAGCTCCATCAAAGTTCACTTTGTAAGCACCCACAGGGGGGACTGACCACGCAAAGTTGGACCTGTCTGCAGAATCAGCCTGTAAATGAAACATTCTGTCATTAGCTTCATGGAATTGGCGCAAATAAGAAGAGCGGAAATCAACAACTTGAACAGTGGAACTTATACTCTGCTTCAATCTTTATCAATTACATTATAACATATTGACCACATCAAAACAACCNATACAAATAAAAATATGTTTATTGTTTACCATTTTTTATTACTATGTGCATTCAGACATAGACAATAACTAGTATATATATATATATATATATATATTTTAAAATTTTAAAAGTAAAAATTCTAAAAATTAAAAATTAAAAAAATATTTTTCCATCTTAGCAAACCCAAAAAAAAAATTATAATAATCATTTTTATTTTTCANCCATCAATTCAAACTTCACAGGTAAGAGACACTCTGAGAACTGAATGTTATAGGCGAGGACTTGGTATCTTAATGACTCGAAATTCTGATTTGAAATCAAACNCCATCAATTCAAACTTCACAGGTAAGAGACACTCTGAGAACTGAATGTTATAGGCGTGGACTTGGTAGCTTAATGACTCGAAATTCTGATTTGAAATCAAGCCAGATTAGTTGGATATATAGATTTTTGGACTGACTATTCTAATTCGTACTCAAATTTTATAATTTATTTCACTGGGCTTATTTGTTTATGTCTATATCTAATGTTATGCTCTGTTTGGTAAAATGAAAAAATAGAAATGTGGAAAGTTTGAATGATGAAAAATTAGAGGGATACATAAAACATCAAGTTTGGTAAGGAAGGAAAATAAAAATGATGAAAAAGTGGATGAATGAGTTNTGATGAAAAATTAGAGGGATACATAAAACATCAAGTTTGGTAAGGAAGGAAAATAAGAAGGATGAAAAAGTGGATGAATGAGTNAATAGAAATGTGGAAAGTTTGAATGATGAAAAATTAGAGGGATACATAAAACATCAAGTTTGGTAAGGAAGGAAAATAAAAATGATGAAAAAGTGGATGAATGAGTTTTTTTTTCTAACTCACCAAAATCAGTCTCTCCAAAAATGAAACGAAAGTGGATGGAAAGTTAATTATTTTGTGTTGACATATATATTATTTATCTATAAATTGTTTGGTATATACATATATATAACGTATACATTAATTTCATATATAAATACAATGATAAAATATGTATTTATATAAATCTATATAATAAAGTAGCTTACAATTCAAATTTCAAAAGATAAAAAAAATGACTTTTGCTATTCGCGGTTGAGATCGCTTTAAATTTTACTTTAAAGTTAATCTAACGGCTACTATTAATACCCTAAATTTAATAGAAAAAATAGGGTCTCTAAGGGTGTATTTGGAATGACTTTTTAAAAGTACCTTTATAAATTATTTTTCATAAATATATTAAGAAAAATAGTGTTTGAAACCGCTTCACCATTACCTCTATCGCCGNTGGATAGACATGGACACAGAAACAGACACTTCAATGTGAATTAAGAGGCAGAGAAGATTCCAAATGGGACACAGTAATTGTGATAGCACGTAAAGGTGTTATTTCCTTCCATCATATGTGAACACAAAGGACAATCATAAGGGTATGAAACGAATTATAGCCCGACTACATTATAAGCGTAGAGTTTTTTGTTTTCTGGTCGCATAAAGGGTGGCTGAGATTGATCCGTACGAAATAGGTTGTGCATGAACAAGACACAAGCACGTAAAATTGCAAGTTTTTAAGTTTGAATTTTTATTCTCACATACACCGTATATAATGAATACCCATGATTAGTGGGCGATTACGTATAAGTAAGATATACAATTCCTGAATTCATTCTGAAATAAAATGAAGTTTAAGAATTTTGATTTAATCTTATCTCGATTAAGTAGCAAAAGAGAAAATCTGTCAAATTCCTCAACTAAACGTATTTTAGCAAACATGACTATGTTTAATACAAACACCACTAATATACAATATCAATTTTTTATACAAGGACATTACTTATATAATTTAAAAATATTAAATGACGTGACTTATTAACACTTCAAATTACTTGCCCATAAAATTTACATTGCAACTAACAACTTATATGTACGCGATTAACACAGCTTACCCATTAGAAAAATCGGACATATTAATTAGTGCCGGAAGCGAGGAGATTTTAATGAGACGTACACATGCAGGTGTGAATTATATATACATGAATACATACGGTATGTGGGAGGGAGAGAAGGAAGGAGAGAATAGAGAGGAGGGAGAAGGAGGGTAGACAAAGAAAAGGGTAGAGAGCAGAGGAAGAGGAGGGGCAGTTCGGATTGAGAATAAGTGTGAAAGGCACGGGACATGAGACGAACAATAAATGAGTGTGTAAGAGGTGATGAGGCTTATGATAACCCTCATGATCGTCACGTCGTTTTTCATTCGCTTCTCCCGATAACTCCCAGAATTCCACGCTCTCTCTTCTCTTCTCTCCTCTTCTTCTGCCCCCTTCTTTGCCCTTCCTTTGCTCTTTTTTGATTTCCCCTTTGCTCTCTCTCTCTCTCTTCAGATGTTAGCAGTCCGGTCAACCTCATGTCTTCCTCACATTGTTCCAATTTAAACAAACACCATTCCCTCTCTGTCTCTCTTTCTCCTTCTCTCTCTATTGTTATATCTCTATCTCTGAAACTCAAATACCCAGTGTTCAGATCTGCTTGAAGAACCTATTTTTCACCTAAAAATTCTCTTTATTAGCATCAAGATTTATACTACATGCAACCCTTTTATTCTCCCAAAGTGAGAGAGAAGCTACTACTAGAATCACTTCCACCCCTATAGCACATTTTTTTCCCCTCTTTTGCAATTCAAACACCATTCTTCACCTTAGCACACCTTTGACCTTACTTACAGCAGAGAGTAGAGAGAGAGATCTATAAATACTAACATCGTATTCTTCTTATTGCTTGTTGCACTTGTGGTTTGCCACTGAAAAATCCTTTATTCAACTCTCCTGGTTCTAAACCGAGAGGAGAGAACGAGGGAGGGAAGAGAAAAAGAGAGGAGGGAGAGAGAGAGCGTTTCTTTGTGTAGTTTCTGTCATTACACAATGTGGATGATGAGTTATAATGATGGGGCAGAGTTCAACATGACAGATTCTTTCAATGGCCGCAAGCTTCGCACCCTTATTCCAAGGCCATCAACTGCTGCTTCTCCGAATACTGCAACTGCAAACTCACCATATTTAAGCCATATCCATGGCACTGATGTTCTTGCCCTNAGGTGTTATTTCCTTCCATCATATGTG
This sequence comes from Ilex paraguariensis, assembly GCA_963454935.2. NCBI lineage: Eukaryota > Viridiplantae > Streptophyta > Magnoliopsida > Aquifoliales > Aquifoliaceae > Ilex > Ilex paraguariensis. The sequence goes on from CAUOFW020002802.1 coordinate 250,472, forward strand.
AACACAAAGGACAATCATAAGGGTATGAAACGAATTATAGCCCGACTACATTATAAGCGTAGAGTTTTTTGTTTTCTGGTCGCATAAAGGGTGGCTGAGATTGATCCGTACGAAATAGGTTGTGCATGAACAAGACACAAGCACGTAAAATTGCAAGTTTTTAAGTTTGAATTTTTATTCTCACATACACCGTATATAATGAATACCCATGATTAGTGGGCGATTACGTATAAGTAAGATATACAATTCCTGAATTCATTCTGAAATAAAATGAAGTTTAAGAATTTTGATTTAATCTTATCTCGATTAAGTAGCAAAAGAGAAAATCTGTCAAATTCCTCAATTAAACGTATTTTAGCAAACATGACTATGTTTAATACAAACACCACTAATATACAATATCAATTTTTTATACAAGGACATTACTTATATAATTTAAAAATATTAAATGACGTGACTTATTAACACTTCAAATTACTTGCCCATAAAATTTACATTGCAACTAACAACTTATATGTACGCGATTAACACAGCTTACCCATTAGAAAAATCGGACATATTAATTAGTGCCGGAAGCGAGGAGATTTTAATGAGACGTACACATGCAGGTGTGAATTATATATACATGAATACATACGGTATGTGGGAGGGAGAGAAGGAAGGAGAGAATAGAGAGGAGGGAGAAGGAGGGTAGACAAAGAAAAGGGTAGAGAGCAGAGGAAGAGGAGGGGCAGTTCGGATTGAGAATAAGTGTGAAAGGCACGGGACATGAGACGAACAATAAATGAGTGTGTAAGAGGTGATGAGGCTTATGATAACCCTCATGATCGTCACGTCGTTTTTCATTCGCTTCTCCCGATAACTCCCAGAATTCCACGCTCTCTCTTCTCTTCTCTCCTCTTCTTCTGCCCCCTTCTTTGCCCTTCCTTTGCTCTTTTTTGATTTCCCCTTTGCTCTCTCTCTCTCTCTTCAGATGTTAGCAGTCCGGTCAACCTCATGTCTTCCTCACATTGTTCCAATTTAAACAAACACCATTCCCTCTCTGTCTCTCTTTCTCCTTCTCTCTCTATTGTTATATCTCTATCTCTGAAACTCAAATACCCAGTGTTCAGATCTGCTTGAAGAACCTATTTTTCACCTAAAAATTCTCTTTATTAGCATCAAGATTTATACTACATGCAACCCTTTTATTCTCCCAAAGTGAGAGAGAAGCTACTACTAGAATCACTTCCACCCCTATAGCACATTTTTTTCCCCTCTTTTGCAATTCAAACACCATTCTTCACCTTAGCACACCTTTGACCTTACTTACAGCAGAGAGTAGAGAGAGAGATCTATAAATACTAACATCGTATTCTTCTTATTGCTTGTTGCACTTGTGGTTTGCCACTGAAAAATCCTTTATTCAACTCTCCTGGTTCTAAACCGAGAGGAGAGAACGAGGGAGGGAAGAGAAAAAGAGAGGAGGGAGAGAGAGAGCGTTTCTTTGTGTAGTTTCTGTCATTACACAATGTGGATGATGAGTTATAATGATGGGGCAGAGTTCAACATGACAGATTCTTTCAATGGCCGCAAGCTTCGCACCCTTATTCCAAGGCCATCAACTGCTGCTTCTCCGAATACTGCAACTGCAAACTCACCATATTTAAGCCATATCCATGGCACTGATGTTCTTGCCCTAAATCACCATTTGGGTCTCTCTTTCTCTCTCTCTCTCTCTCTCTCTCTCTCTCTCTCTCTCTTAGTGGTCTTGTTTGTGTGTGTGCTTGTTATAGTCCATATGTAAGCCGTATCAATGGGGTTGATGTTCCTGCTCAAAATCACTCTTTTGGCCTCTCCCTCCCTCCCTTCCTCCTCTTAATCTATTTTTATGCTTATTAAAGTCTTATGAGGGTTTGCCATTTGTTTTTGTTATTTGTTTCAGCAACTGTGGCTGAGCAAAGTAAGAGGGAATTCAGTACACAGCAGGTTGTAGTGAGCTCACGGTGGAATCCAACTCCGGAGCAGCTACAAACCCTTGAAGAATTGTATCGACGAGGAACACGAACGCCTTCCGCTGAACAAATTCAACATATCACTGCACAACTTCGCCGATATGGAAAGATTGAAGGGAAGAATGTTTTCTACTGGTTTCAGAATCACAAGGCTAGAGAGCGCCAGAAACGCCGGCGGCAACTTGAATCAGTTTCTGATGAACAACGCGGCAATGTTGAAATCATAGAAAGAAGAGAACCAGGTCATAGACGCTAAATATTAAACACCGCCTTAACATTTCCCAACTTTTCTTATTCAAAATGCAAAGTTGTATTGATGTTTCATTTGTAATGCTTTTTTCCATTCCATTCCACTTGCCGTTTGAGATGTAAAGTTGTGTTCTTTTTGTTTTACTTTTTGTCTACAGGGGCAAATAGGACAGGTTTTGAAGCTGAACAGACCAAGAACTGGGCACCCCCTACAAACTGGAGTACACTTGCAGAGGTGTCCACTACCTTCCTTTGTCTTCTTTAAAGTTTAACACTGTTTTTTGTACCACTGATCTCCAAAAGGCAATTAGAACCAATTAATCATGTAATAATATGCATATGATTACAAGTTCATGCACGTATTAGGTTTTGTGATGAAAAAGAAGACATCCCTGGGGGAGCAGCAAAAGCTTTGTTTGTTGGGAAATGAAAAGGGCTTAAAAGCTGCACTCCTTCCTTTCTGTCGGGACTGCTGTGGGTTATTAGACAATGCTAGGGTTTTTGGGTCAGGTGCTTTTTCCTTTCATTTAGACAAGTGATTTGCGCACTCATTCTAATCTTGGGGAATAGGGCTGGCCCGTAATGAAATGACATTGTTGGCCCTTATAGACTTTTGTTTCTCATGCACCGTACATAATAGAGCAATGTTATAGGGATGTTATTTGAAAATCTTATTTAAGGGTCTAATAATATTGTTTTAATACAATTATTAGTTGTAAATTTTAATATTAGATGGAACCACAACTAATTTAATAGTTATACATTATTAAATTCTTAAATAACATTTCCAAATAAGATTCAAATAGCATTTCTCCTGCAGGATATGCTGCCTTTGGTAAGAAGACAATAGGTTTAGAGTTCAAGAGATAATGGAGTGCCCTGATCAGTTAGGGTTTTTTTTTTTACCAAGAGCCTTTTTTACATTTTGCATGCCTTTAATTTCTCAGAAAACTGTTTCAAGACAAAGGACAGCTAAAGCAGCAGTGCCAGAATTTGGAGCAGATGGATGGGTACAGTTCGATGAGGGAGAATCACTACAAAGGAGGAGCTTAGCAGAAAGGAATGCCACGTGGCAAATGATGCAGCTGTCTTGTTGTTCTTCTACCCCTCTCATAAATTCTGGTGCCACCATCACAGCCCCGTCAACAGTTACAGCAATGGACCAAAGCCTCTTTATGATTCAAGATCCTAACCAGTTGCTAAGTGTCAGCAACGATAGTGTTGATGAAGCTTCCGGTGGGGGCTCTCAAACTCTCCAACTGTTTCCTCTGCGGAGTGGTGATGGTAATCACAATGGCAGTGTTGCCGAGAAGGAGTCTGATGTATCCACTGAGACCATGAACGCTAACTTTACTCCTTACCAGTTCTTTGAGTTTATCCCATTGAAGAACTAAAAGGCAGGTGACTTTTGTGGTTGTTGAAGAGGGGGGGGCTTTCACTTTGCTGTGTATGTAAACTGATGGGTTGTGTTTAGAACTTTAGATTTTGTATTGTGGTTAGAAATTGGGGATGTTAATGTTTATTGTAGTTGATGCAACATGTCATGGAGGATGCAATGGCAGAATTTGTGGGTATGAAAGAAGGTTGCCTTAAAATGCATTAGGACCATGTTGGTTGAATCGATGAAAAGCCACATTATAGAAAATATCACAGGGCCCTTTCATGGCAGATATAGGCCTGTTTCCACCAGGTATGTCATGTAAGATTAATGCATGAGAGAGAGAGAGAGAGATGGGTCTCCCAATGAGGAGGCCTAGTATAGAATTAGATGTGAAGGTTTGACGTTGAAATACGGGATATGAAATCGGATATTGCAGTGACTTAGTATTTTGGTTAGAGAGTTTTCTTGTCTTTCTTACAAAAATAGAATATTGTTTTATTTTATCTACATTCCTATTAAATAAGTACTAAGACCACTCTCAGAACTAAATTAAGTTGATAGCTAAACTTATAATTCGGTAAAGTCAAACAATACACAACTTTCTAGGTATTGCTTTTGTGTCTTTTTGATTCCAAATGAAATACAAACTATAAGAAAGGGCAAAGGTAAAAACTTATAATTCAGATATAGTTTATTTTGTCTCATTTTGATTTATTCGAAATGCCAAATAAACCAATTTTGAACACACATCCACGCTCCTTTTGTAATTTAACCTATGTGTGGCTCAGATTGGGTATGCCAACTTTGACCAAAATAAGTAACTATTTTATATGTATCTAATTATATAATGAGATGGATAAATGACTCCAAGCATATCCCCAAATGACTCTAGGCCATATACAATTCTTTTGTCTCTAATGGCTTTTTTGAGAATTTGAAATCTTGGCGTTTGATAGTATGCTAGATTACACAAATTGAGGCAGCAACTATGGAGTGGATCATCCTTGGTAAGTTTCACATTATTAAATATGCAAATGAACAATTGGGTGAAGGTTCTAATAGAGATAATGGTAGTGAAGATTTTTCTGATTGCCTATACCAAGCTGAGATTGACGGTCTTGAATTCTCTGAATTCCAATACACTGTGTAACAAAAGATTTGAAGGAGAGAATATTGCTAGCAAATGGGATCGGGTGTTGGTAAATGTGAGTCGGCAAATGGAATTTCCTCTATCAGAGGCTGAATTCCACACACTAGGTGTGTCAAATCATTTTCTAGGCTTGGTCAGATTGGGTAGAAGATTGCCGAAGTGCAAAAAACTTTCAAGCTCTTTGAATTTTGTACAAAACATTAGGAATGTTTCTCCATTGCTACAAGAGCTTGGCCAATTCAACGTGGAGGACTACCTATGCATCAGGTATGCGTCAGGTGTATCATAAAACTCAGAACATTGAAGGGTGTTTTGAAAACGCTGGATAGAAAATCTGTTTGTGATATCTCATGAGGGCCAAGGAAGCATGCCATGTCCTGAAACAGATCCAAAGGAAGATTGGCATGCATCCTCTAAATCCAGGGTTAAAATTTGAGGAAAAGAAGAAATTAGAGAACCATCAGGAGCTAAAGGATGCTGAAGAGAACTTTGCAATACCAATATTTAGAGTATAGTGGTTAAACCCTACCGACCATAATGTTGGGTATTTTGTCGAAGGAGAAAGAAAACACTCTTTATTTAACTTAGCTCTTGGCCTTGGATAGAAGTACAAATGCAGCCTTATATCACCTATATTTGTATATTTGGAAGCCATCTACATCCAAATATATTGCAAGATTACACAACAAGTATGGACACATTAATGACACAATATGATAATATCTAGGTGGTTATTTGACCATGGACTTTAAATTGCTGTCTATTGAAGTTACCAACGTATTATACCGATTCTAAACTAATTACACATTGATTGCTCAAATGGTTCCTGGCACACAATTCACACACAACTACCACACTCTAAACAGGCTGCACCCCTAAAGCATCAACCTTCTTTGTTAATGTAGCAACCAGTGTAGCCAATGCAGTAACCGCATCAACTTCATAAATTTCAGCTACCTTTGACTGATTGATCCTTGCAGAGGGCCGCTGATAATTGTTGGCAGCCATCGTTTCCAATAGCTCATAAGCTTCATCAAATTTTTTTTTCATCAATGCTCCACCTGCAACTGCATCGATTCTAATCCGAGTAGCACTAAACAACCCGTTGCAGAATGTTTGAACTTGCAACCACTTAGGAATACCATGGTGAGGAAATTTTCGAAGTAAATCCTTGAATCGCTCCCAAACTTCATATAGAGTCTTAGAATCATGCTGTGCGAATGAAGTGATGTCGTTCCTCATCCTTGCAATTTTAGTTGGTGGAAAGAATTTAGCTAAAATTTTTTGAACTAAATCTGTCCATGTGGTAATAGAACTCGACGACAATGAATGCAACCAACTCTTTGCCTTATCACGAAGTGTGGAAGGAAAAATTCGGAGTCTAATCGCATCTTCAGAAACCCCATTGTATTTGAACGTGTTGCAAATCTCCAGAAAACTCACCAAATGATAGTTTGGGTCGTCATTAGGCAAACCCTCAAACAGAACTGAATTCTGAATCATTTGGATGGTACCCCGCTTGATCTTGAAACTATTTGCTTGAATTACGGGCCTTTGAATGCTCGATTGTATTTCCGTCACAAGCGGCATAGCATAATCCTTTAGCGATTTTTGTTCATCTTCCACCATAGTTTCTTGATTATTTACTTCTTGAGAATGCTTTTCTCAAGTTTCAGAGCCTTCTTTCAATTTCCTCTTCGTACGATAACAGCTCCTGACCTGTAGATTATGTTTGTATACAAAATTCAAGAGTACTTACGAAAACAACTAAAATAAAAAATTAAATAAGTTTAAACTAAGATCAAATTGATTGAAATTAATATTAAAATAATTACTAGAATGAATCCCCAGTAACGACGCCAAAAATTTGTTGTCCTAATTTAATATTGATAATTTACGTGCAAGTATATATGATCAGCAAGTAATAAAGTATAAGTAGAGCTCGATTCCCACGGAGAATTATTGCTAATAATATTTAAGTACTAACTTTATATCAATTCAATTTTATTTAAACAATTGGAATTACTAATTTAAAATTAAATCTAAACTTAATAATTAATGGTTGAATTTACCGGATAAAATAAGTTAAGATTACAACTTCTCCTAATGATTCGTATAAACCTTTCTAACTGTCTTTCCAGTTAATTGATCAAAACAAGTTGTTAACTAAAAATTCAAAATTATTTATCAAACTTCTTTCGATAGTTAGATAAAAATATCTATCCTAACTAAATTACTATATTCCTATGAAAAATAATTTAGAATAGATTCATTAAGTTCAGAGTTTCATAATAGTTACACACGACATATAGGTATATTCCTATCCTATACACAAACCCAACAATTCAATCCTAAGAAGAATTAACTAGACACATGTCATCATATTCAAATCTAAATCTAGAATTCATCTTCCAATTTCATCTAGGTTATATAATTAATTGTTGGCCACACAATCATATATTAAGCACAAAATCTGACAAACAACTCATGTATGATCAATAGAACTAGAATCGATAATATATCAATTTAACTAAACATCAGGTTCCATTGCAATCTTAATAAGAATTTGGTTCATAATGTAATTGAAAAATATCATTCTCAAATTAAACAACATCTTAGAAAATTAAAAAATAACAGTAAGAGAAAAGAATGAAAACTTAGTTGCAATCTTCAATCTCTCTCTGGCCTTCAAGTCCAATTTTCTTTGTGTCGATTTCTTCGATCTGTGTCTTCAATTTTCTTTTAATCCTTGGTCTTTTCTTATGTTAGCAGTCTCCAAAATTAATATCTCTCTGACCCAACTCAAACCCTAGCATATGTATCATTAGGGTTCAATTTCGGGTAAAAAACAAGTTAAAATTTGCATTCAGAGCCAACACAAGTGCCTAGGCACTGGTTTTGCGCTGCATGGGCAGAATGTGGGCCCAAAGATGCTAACTTTGCACTGTCCCCTTTTGTAGCCAAAAGCTTCCCTTGTTGCTTAGCCTTTAAAAAATTCAACACTTAGGCTCCAAATTGATCTTATTTCCTTCCAAATGATCTTTTTTGCTTCCAAATAATGATTCCTACCAAACAACATCAAAAAACACAAAACAAATAAAAAAAACATAAAATAATTGAAAACTTGCAATTTCATAAAGCCGAAAGTACTCAATTCTCAGGTATAAAACCCACTCATCAAAAGATAGTACAAAGATGTTTGGGGTTAGAGTACACCTCGCAATTGAGCTTTGACAACAACACTAATATCTGAAACTAAGAGAAACAATACTATACGGCCAAGTAAAGTAAGTAACATGAAAATAACAATAACATAAGTAAATAAGAAGACTATACACTAAAAATCATAAAGACTAGCTACTCCTCCACAAATTTCGAATAAACCGGATTCGTCAAATCTTCCTCCACTCCTTGTCCTTCAAAACCTTCAAAAAATGGCTTAAGTCTTTAACCATTGACCTTGAATGTCTGGCCATTCTCAGGGTTTGTGACATCCACAACTCCATTGGGGTAGGCCACCTTCACAAGATATAGGTCATCCCAACGGGATCGAAGTTTGGCCTGGAAAATTGAGAGACAAGAGTTGTACAAGAGCACCTTTTGGCTGTCATGAAAGATCTTAGCCTGTTCTTTTGAAATTTTAGAGCTTTCATACACGTCTCTTCAAATGTCTTCCAATTCGTTCAATTGGAGCTTCCTATGTTCTCTAGCCATTCTCAACATATAGTTCAAAGTCTATATAGCCCAATAGGCCTTGTGTTCCATCTTGACTAACAAATGGCAAGCCTTTCCAAAGACAAGCCGATAGAGGGACATGCCTAAGACAGTCTTGTAGGTGGTGCGGTAAGCCCATAGGGCATCAATCAGTTTGTCTGATCAACCTTTCCTATTTGGGTTAATCGTTTTCTCTAAGATATTCTTGATCTCCCTATTAGCTAACTCGGCTTGGCCATTGGTTTGTGGGTGGTATGCGGAGGATAATTTATGTGTGACACCATATTTGTGCATCAAAGATGCAAATGGTCTACTGCAGAAATGTAATCCACCGTCACTTATCATTGCACGAGACATCCCAAACCTCGAAAAAATGTTCTTCTTGAGAAACTTGACCACGAATCAGTGGTCATTGGTCTTGGTTGGGATAGCCTCCACCCACTTGGACATGTAATCTACTGCTAGTAAAATGTATACATAGCCAAACGACATAGGGAAGGGACCCATGAAGTCGATGCCCCAACAATCAAATATTTCTATAACAAGTAAAAGGGAAAGCGACATCATGTTCGTTCGGTTCACACTACCCAAACGTTGACATTTATCACATTCCATACAATATGAAAAATAATCTTTTATCAAAGAGGGCCAGTAAAAACCTAATTGTAGGATTTTTGTTGAATTTTTCTTCGTAGAGAAGTGGCCACCGCATGCCTCTGAATGGCAGAATCCAAGGACATCCTACTATTCATTCTCCGGTACACATATTCACATGACTTGGTCAGGGTAGTACTGGAACAGGTATGAGTTGTCGAAGTAGAAGTACTTCACATCTGCCATGAATATTCTTTGATCCTCTGGGCTCCATTGCGGTGGTATCTGTTCTGTTGTAAGATAATTACATATGTTAGCATACCAAGGACACACATAATGAATTAAAATTAATTGTTCATTAGAGAAGAAATATGGGATATGAATATTCTCATCAGCCTCTTGCACCACCAATTGAGATAAATGATCCGCCACCACATTCTCCACTCCCTTCTTGTCTCTAATTGTCAAATTGAACTCTTGGAGTAGGAGGATCCACTTGATATGTCTTGGTTTGGCATCCTACTTAGACAACAGTTACTTTAGAGCAGAATGATTAGTATAAACAACTATCGGTGAACCAATGATGTAGGGCTGAAATTTATCTAATGCAAATACTATCACTAGCAGCTCCTTTTCTGTGATAGTGTAATTCATTTGGGCCTCATTGAGCATTTTACTAGCATAATATATTACATAAGGTCTACTGTCGTCCCTTTGACCGAGCACTGCGCCGACCGCGTAATCACTTGCGTTGCACATAAGCTCAAAAGGTAAATCGTACTTAGGTGGTAGCATAATTGGAGGTGTGACAAGCATATTTTTGAGTTTTGTAAAAGGTGTCTCACAATCATTTGACCACTCAAATGGGACATCTTTAGACAATAAATTGGTCAATGGTCGAGCCAATGCACTAAAATGTTTAATGAAACAACGGTAAAATCCAATATGGCACAGAAATGCCTTGATATTCTTGATAACTCTTGGCATGGGGAGGTTGGAGATGGCCAACACCTTTGATTTGTCAACTTCGATCTCTTTCGCTGAGATAATGGGCCCGAGAACAATTCCTTGTGTCACCATGAAGTGACATTTCTCCCAATTCAAAACTAAGCTCCTCTCTTCACATCTTTCTAGAACTTTCTCAAAATTCTCCAAACACCCATTAAAAGTATCCATAAAGATTGAGCAGTCATCCATAAACTCTTCAACAATCTTCTCCACCATATCACTAAAGATTCCCATCATGCAACATTGAAAGGTTTCAGGGGCATTACTGATGAGCGTATAATATTGCATATTTGACGGCCTCATTACATGAATTTTAACTCAACTTTTGCATCTAAGTACTTAGAGTTAGCCGAAATTATGAATAATGTTGAATTTTCGATGTGCATGTAATTATAGCTTAAATGAAGGATTTTAGAACCTTGCAACTAAGTGTGGAGGAGTGGTGAAGAGATGGACACATTACATGACGATTTGGAGGCTTAAAAGTGAAAAAAATCAAGGAGGTATTGGTGTTTGGTAACATAAGCATCAACAGCCACACTATTTTGTAGCAGTACCTCTGTTCTCCTCCTTTTTGACCATGATTTACTTTGAATATGAAAAAGTGCAAAACCTGAAAGTTGTAGATCTGGATGTCTTCTATATTGTGTCAACATTTTAGCTCCATCCGATGGTTGGATTAAAAGTTATGATGATTCTACGAACACTGGTCCAGAGCAGAAGTGTACCAGTACGCATACCGGAACGTTGAGGCTACTAGAGTTCGGGGTACCGGTACACGTACTGGTACGCTTTATGATTCATCCCAGAACGCCTGTTTTTCATGTTCCACTTGCTTATGGGTCCCACCATTGATTCTCCCACTTGCCCTTGACTTTCCTTACACATTTACATGCCTCATACATCCTTATTGAAGACTTTGAAGGCTATTGCATTTATGAGGATGGGAGAGGAAGGGGTAACCAAGAGAGTTGCAAGCTAAGGTCTTCCTAGCCTACCAAAAGCCATCAAGCTCACCTCCCATTGATGGGAGGCCTGCACACACCTAGGGGGATCCTCTATGGACGAAAATGCAAGGCTCTTCACCATATATTCAACATTCAACAAAGATTTTGGGGTGGCTACCTAAGCTTAGAAAACTCTAAGGAGGAAGATGATGAATAGTAGATAGAAAACTTGGATTTTTTCATTTTCTTCCATCATTTCATTTTTATTTTATTGTAAGACTCTTGTAAACTTCATTATTTACTTTTAATGTCATTTATTTCAAGTGCTTTGCAAGTTTAATTGGGTATCTTAGTTTCTACCATTATTGTCTTAAGTTTTCTTCATTTCCTAACTTTAAAATGGGTATTGCATATTTTTCTTCATAGTTTTAGATTTCTTGCATTAAGTTAAGTTCTATGTTTCCTTTCTTCATTATGTCTCTTTACATTCTGCATTTCCTTCTTGCTTTGATGAGTAGCTAGATTTTTAGTTGGCTAATCCAAGGGAGACCTCCTCTTGGGTTTGCCATTTCAACTCATTTTTTTTCCTCCTCTCGGTGTACGATGGTTCGGTTTGACTGGGTTGAGTGTGGACCAGAGTGTGAGTCTTTGATATCCCGTAGGCATTGTCACGAGTTATGCTTGGATCCTCACTTTCATTTTGTCCCTCACTTTCCATGAATCAATCATTCATTTATGCACCATTAGAGGAAGGCTTCGAGTTGACTNTATCCCGTAGGCATTGTCACGAGTTATGCTTGGATCCTCACTTTCATTTTGTCCCTTACTTTCCATGAATCAATCATTCATTTATGCACCATTAGAGGAAGGCTTCGAGTTGACTTGGGATTTCCATTGGAATGAACCTTTTGGATTAGCCAACACTTGTTTTCATTTCATTTTCCTTAAGAACACAACTCACCAAAACTCAAAACAACAACAGATTTTACACTTTTACATTTTCACAAAATCACCTTCACACACTTGAACTTTCCTTCCCTGAGGAGATGACCTTGGAATACTTTTCTAAGTAAAACACGATATTCAAAAGACTCCTTGCACTTGGCGAGCATTTTTGAACACACACATCACACATCACACATCACATTTCACATTTCTATTTTCCTTTTTTCTTGCCCTTTCTTTTGACACCATTCCAAGGGAGTGTGACACTCCCCTCCCCTTTTGCACACACATCATACGTACATTGAGGGAAGGTGTTAGGAGGTTAGGAACAACAAGAAAAACATCAAGCATTTTTGGTGCCGTTGTCGGGGAAGGTTAAGCGTCGAGTTCAAAGATGATTTTGGGACGGCATAGGTAAGTCTCGTGATTTTCATCATGGGCCAAGGTATGTCGTCTAACTTGTATATAATTTTTGTTGTAGTTTCTGTTTTGTATTATGTTTCCTAATTTTTATGAAAATGTATCAAATGCCCAAAATTTTAAAAATGTGTGTGAGATTTGTGATGAGTATGGGCACATCACTAGTGAGTGCCCAATAAATGCCCCTTATTTTGAAAATATTTGTGAGATTTGTGGTGAGTATAGACNATGTTTCCTAATTTTTATGAAAATGTATCAAATGCCCAAAATTTTAAAAATGTGTGTGAGATTTGTGATGAGTATGGGCACATCACTAGTGAGTGCCCAATAAATGCCCCTTATTTTAAAAATATTTGTGAGATTTGTGGTGAGTATAGACACATCACTAGTGAGTGCCCAATAAATGCCCCTTATTTTGAAAACTTTTGCGAGATTTGTGGCGAATAAGGACACATGACTAGTGAGTGCCCAATAAATTATCCAGTTCATGACTTTGCATGCAAAGGTTCGAATTTAAATTTGGCCTCCAAAAATTTTTATCTTGACCACTATGTTACACTGAGTTATCCGAGTTATGGTTGGGAGAATGAACCTTATAATTTTTCATCCAATCTCGCACCACTAAATGAATTTTGCCACTATCCAACATATGGGAACTCAACCGAAGAAGTTTTGGAAAATATTTTGTGTGATTTTATGCAATACTAAATGGAATTCATTGCCCAAATAACCCAACAACTTTCTGAAATTAGCGATGGACTTAATACATTGACTAATGCTATAATTTATGTGCATGAAGAACAACATCTTGAGCATAGTCAATGTATTGAGGATGATCATCTCAATGAAATGCATATTGATGTTGAATCTCCCACCACTCTAGATTGTGAAAAATTTGATGAAGTTATTATCTCACATGAGGCTAATGAGCCCAAGGTCATTTTTCCATCTTTGAATGGTGTTGAGATTTACATTTCTCAACTTGGGGAGGGCATTGAAATGGAGTTAAGTGTAGAAACTTTTGAAGAGAAATTGTATACTCCATTGTTGGAATTGCAAAAACTTGCCTAAACCTCAGTTCAATTGATAAGTNATGACTAGTGAGTGCCCAATAAATTATCCAGTTCATGACTTTGCATGCAAAGGTTCGAATTTAAATTTGGCCTCCAAAAATTTTTATCTTGACCACTATGTTACACTGAGTTATCCGAGTTATGGTTGGGAGAATGAACCTTATAATTTTTCATCCAATCTCGCACCACTAAATGAATTTTGCCACTATCCAACATATGGGAACTCAACCGAAGAAGTTTTGGAAAATATTTTGTGTGATTTTATGCAATACTAAATGGAATTCATTGCCCAAATAACCCAACAACTTTCTGAAATTAGCGATGGACTTAATACATTGACTAATGCTATAATTTATGTGCATGAAGAACAACATCTTGAGCATAGTCAATGTATTGAGGATGATCATCTCAATGAAATGCATATTGATGTTGAATCTCCCACCACTCTAGATTGTGAAAAATTTGATGAAGTTATTATCTCACATGAGGCTAATGAGCCCAAGGTCATTTTTCCATCTTTGAATGGTGTTGAGATTTACATTTCTCAACTTGGGGAGGGCATTGAAATGGAGTTAAGTGTAGAAACTTTTGAAGAGAAATTGTATACTCCATTGTTGGAATTGCAAAAACTTGCCTAAACCTCAGTTCAATTGATAAGTTTGAGTCAACATCCTTTCTATGTTTGGATTGATGGTTTAAGAAGGACATTTATACAACAAAAAATTTTTAAAATAAAAAAAATCAATGGGCAAAAGCTCATATCTGAATTGAAGCCGGATTGACATGTGCCATTTTTGTTTTATTTTCATATACATAGTATTTAGACTTATTTTATTGTTATATTTTTCTTCTCTTGATGTTGTAGTGTAGAAATTGTTTACCTCTCCCTAATTTGGACTCATTTCATTTTGAGCATCATAGTAGAAAATTTCATTCCATATCATGTGCGAGCTTAAGTTGGGGGGTGTAATCAAATGTTTTTTTTCCCTTTAATGTGTATGCAAAGAAAAAAAAAGATAAAAAAAAAGTAAAAGGGGATATCTTATTTCTTATGTCACTTTTATTTTTCTCATTGCATGATTCCTTGTGTATTGAGGACAATGCATGGTTCAAGTTGGGGGGTGAGGCGCACCATTTACATTTTCCACCACTTTTTGTAGAGAATAATAGAAAATGTGAAAATTTTCAAACTTTTGGACATTTTTTGTGAAAAATATCCAATATTGAACTATATTCCCCTACCCTAATTGTTATGGAATTTGTGATTTCTTGATCTTCTTTTTGAATTTTGAATACATGAGCACATTATAGAAGTTTATCCTATTGCCAAGAGTATCACTTATGTGTTTTCTTTCAAACTCAACCCTGTGCACCTTGAATGTGTAATTTGGAAAATTTACGGATTGAGTTCACATTTGAGTGCTTGACATGAATAGTGGAGATGAGTAAGAACCCATGTGAGCTTTAAGGTCAATCCTTGTTTGGAGGGAACTTACATTTACTCAAGGAACAATTTTTCAAATTTCACATTTCTTCAATAATCTCATTATGCTTGTTTTGGTTAGGTGCATTTGGGTAGTTAATTGACTTTGTCTTGATATGTACAATGCTCCCTTTGCTTATCTAGAGATGATCTTAGGCCATTTTTGAATATTTTGAGCCTTGGCCTTTTTCTTGAGAAATTATTTATCCCTAGTGCCGTGATTGAGTCTTAATTGAAATTCGTTTCTATACCACACATTTGACCAAGCCAATGCAAAATGATAAAAATCTACCTCACCTTGGTTGTTCATAAAGCTGAATATGAGTGATTGAAAAAGAGAAGGAAATATGGCGTGGAAACTCCAACAAAATGGATGAATGATGTCAAAACTCAAAGAGTTGAACGAAAAAAAAAAGAGTGAAAATCCAAGAAAAAGAGAAACAAGGGGTGAAAAGAAGAAAATAATGATAAAGAAAAGGAAAATGTTAAGGAAAATAAAGAAAAGAAACAAAGAGTGTAGTGATGGTGTTAGCCTAGAAATCCCATGAAAAGGGAGATCTTTTTGAAATAAAGGTTATTCACTTGGAACAACCCTCTTTGTTATCCTATATCATTCATTTCACTTGCCTCAATATCACCCCAAGGCCCTATTACAACCCGTGAAAGTCCAAAATGATCTAGAGAAGCATGGGGGATGCATACTTTTAAAAGAATAATAGAAGTTGGTTTTGCTATCTAATGCCCTAGCATTCCTTTCATGAGATTATGCCAAGGTTGTTTTATTTTTCATATATGAACTTCATTTTTGGATTATATGTGAGTACACTTTGTTTTGAACACAGGATTCAATCTCACATATACACATGGAGAGCATGCCAGGATAACCAATGTGTGATTCATTATTGAGAGACACCTTTGGTGAGTTTGCATCGAAGCTTAATTTGAATAGCCAAAATGAATGTGAACTCTGTTGTGTAAATGTTTAAATTACATGTAATGTCCATTTCACACACACACGAGTTTGAAAATGAATGTGTATGTGGATACTTTAGAATAACATTTAAGGCAATAATGTGTTTCATGTGTTTTTAGTTAGGATGTATCGGGGCAAGTTGTTTTTGATATCCCAGTGCTAGTTAAGATAAGGGAATATGCTTTAAATATTAGATACTAGAAAAAGAAGTTGGTAGGTACCTTCACTGAAAACCTTCACCGAGACAAAACTCGTCCACTAGGGATAACCTAGGGGTTTAAAGGCTTGTTACGTATGCTAAATGCAATTGCGGAATTAGTATAGGTTTATATTTGTTTGCTTAGTTTTTACATTTTGTTTGCTAGGGACTAGCAAAGCTTAAGTTTGGGGGTGTGATGAGTGCATAATATTGCATATTTGATGGCCTCATTACATGAATTTTAACTCAATTTTTGCATCTAAGTATTTATAGTTAGCCGAAATTATGAATAATGTTGAATTTTTGATGTTGCAGGTAATTATAGCATAAATGATGAATTTTAGAACCTTGCAACTAAGTGTGGAGGAGTGGTGAAGATATGAACACATTACATGAGGATTTGGAGGCTTAAAAGTGAAAAAATCAAAGAGGTATTGTTGTTTGGTAACATAGGCATCAACAGCCACACCATTTTGTAGCAGTATCTCGGTTCTCCTCCTTTTCGACCATGATTTACTTCGAATATAAAAAAGTGCAAAACATGAAAGTTGTAGATCTGGATGGCGTCTATATTGTGTCAACATTTCAGCTCAATCTGATGGTTGGATCAATTGTTATGATGATTCTACGAAACCTGGTCTAGAGTAGAAGTGTACCGGTACACGTATCAGTACGCTTTACTGATTCAGCCCAGAACACTTGTTTTTCATGCTCCACTTGCTTGGGGGTCCCACCATTGATTCTCCCACTTTTCTCTGACTTCCCTTACACATTTACATGCCTCCTACACCCTTATTGAAGACTTTGAAGGCCATTGCATTTATGAGGATGGGAGAGGAAGGGGCAGCTAGGAGAGTTGCAGGCTAAGGTCTTCCTAGCCTGTCAAAAGCCATCAAACTCACCTCCCATTGATGGGAGGCCTGCACACACCTAGGGGAACCCTCCATGGATGAAAATGCAAGGCTCTTCACCATATATTCAGCATTCAACAAAGATTTTGGAGTGGCTACCTCAGCTTAAAAAGCTCCAAGGAGGAAGATGATGAATAGTAGATAGAAAACTTGGATTTTTGCATTTCTTCCATCATTTAACTTGTATTTTATTGTAAGACTCTTGTAAACTTCATTATTTACTTTTAATGTCATTTATTTCAAGTGCTTTGCAAGTTTAATTCAGTATCTTAGTTTCTACCATTGTTGTTTTAAGTTTTCTTCATTTTCTAGCTTTAAAATGGGTATTGCATATTTTTCTTCATAGTTTAAGATTTCTTGCATTAAGTTAAGTTCCATGTTTCCTTTCTTCATTATGTCTCTTTACATTATGCATTTCCTTCTTGCTTTCATGAGTAGCTAGATTTTTAGTTGGCTAATCCAAGGGAGACCTCCTCTTGGGTTTGCCATTGCAACTCATTTTATTTCCTCCTCTCGGTGTACGATGGTTCAGTTTGAGTGGGTTGAGTGTGGACCAGAGTGTGAGTCTTTGATATCCTATAGGTATTGTCACGGGTTATGCTTGGATCCTCACTTTCATTTTATCCCTCACTTTCCATGAATCAATCGTTCATTTACGCACTATTGGAGGAAGGCTTCGAGTTGACTTGGGATTCCCATTGGAATGAACCTTTTGGATTGGCCAACACTTGTTTTCATTTCATTTTCCTTAAGAACACAACTCACCAAAACCCAAAACAACAAAAGATTTTACACTTTTACATTTTCACAAAATCACCTTCACACACTTGAACTTTCCTTCCTTGAGGAGATGACCTTGGAATACTTTTCCAAGTAAAACACGACATTCAAAAGACTCCTTGCACTTGGGGAGCATTTTTGTACTCACACATCACATTTCACATTTCTATTTTCCTTTTTTCTTGCCCTTTCTTTTGACACCATTCCAAGGGAGTGTGACACCCCCCTCCCCTTTTGCACACACATCATACATACGTTGAGGGAAGGTGTTAGGAGGTTAGGAACAACAAGGAAAACATCAAGCAATTACATAGCCCAAAAGACATGTGACGATAAGCAAAGGTATTGTAGGAAAAAGTGAAGGTGGTCTTCTAATGCAATTTCGATTTGATTGTAGCCGGAGTATCCATCTAAGAAGCAATAGAATAGATGCCCCACTACTCACTCTAGCACTTGGTCAAGGAATGGCATTAGGAAGCGGTCTTTTCTTGTCCACAGGTTGAGCTTCCGGTAATCAATACAAACTCTCCAACCTATGATCACCCTTCTTGGAATAAGCTCATTCTCTTCATTCTCTACAACTGTGGCTCCTGACTTCTTAGGTTCTACTTGCGTGGGGCTAACCCACTTACTATTAGCAATTGAAAAACTGATGCCCACATCAAGTAGTTTCAACACCTCGTCCCTTACCACCTCCTTCATGATTGGGTTTAACCTTCATTGTGGTTGTTGAGATGGTTTGGCGTCCTCCTCAAGATAAATATGGTGTGTGAAAATGAGGGGGTTTATCCCCTTTATGTCAACAATTGTCCAACCAAACGCCCCTTTATGCCTCCTCAACATTTCCAAGAGCTCTTCTTCTTGCTTTGCCTCCAATGTTGAGCTAATTACCACTGANAATATGGTGTGTGAAAATGAGGGGGTTTATCCCCTTTATGTCAACAATTGTCCAACTAAACGCCCCTTTATGCCTCCTCAACATTTCCAAGAGCTCTTCTTCTTGCTTTGCCTCCAATGTTGAGCTAATTACCACTGGAAATGTCTCATCTTCCCCAAGATATGCATACTTCAAATGGGAAGGTAATGGCTTCAATTCCAAGTTGGGCTTTTCCTCATTTGATAGGAAAATCTTCTTGTCTTGGTGGGGGAGTTTCCCAAATTTAGGGATCCAATTTTCCACCCCTTTCAAGCTCTCTAATTCCTCTTGCTCATCAACTTCCTCTAGATCACCATTCTCCACTTGTTTCAACTTTAACATTCCCAAAAGTTCCAAGTGCTCTTCTACCAAGGTGTCAATCCTATTTTCTTCATGCACCTCCTCATCATTCCCCGGTTGCTTGGACAAGTTGAACACGTTGAGATCCATAGTCATGTTTCCAAATGCTAGCTTCATAAGATCTTTCTTGCAATTAATCACAACATTAGATGTGGCAAGAAAAGGTCTACCAAGTATTACAGGGATTTGGGAGCTAAGATTTGCAACTAGGTGAGTGTCAACCACAATGAAATCAAAAGCTAGAACTTGGTTTGTAAGGCTTAGACTACACCAAGAACTAGTCAAGAGCTAGATGGAGGCTTAGACTCTCACTCATATAGTTAGATTTATATTTGCTTGTATCAAGAGAGATAGTTCACCTTTTAGTTGAGGAAGCAACCCTCCATTTCTTGGTTGAGGAAGCCACCCTCCAAATGTGACTAGGTTTCTTATAAGTTTATTGTTCTTTTATTTCACTTCCATTGCTTGAGCTTCCTTCTTTCGTAGAGGAGTGAAACTCTTTCACTTTTCTAGAGCTTTACCAAAGCCATGAAGGATGAAACGTGATTCACTCATTCTTCATCGAAGAACGGCTCCTCGCTTATTGTACTTTACCTTGTAAGTTCTCTACTTGGAGGGATGAACATCACTCACTTTTCTAGCTTTACCCAAGCCATGAAGAGTGAGTACTTCCTCATTCACTCTTTAGTAAGAGGTGATGAATATGTATAAATTATCTGGAAGTTATATTTGTGCATTTCCTTTATGCTTTAATGCTTTATATTTCACTTGCTCATTGAATGATTGAATGTACCTAGCAAAGCTAAGGTACTTTGTATAACCATGGGTCTTTCTATGCCACAGATGACTCTTGCATGGAAAGACCCGTTGGTTCAAGGAAAGTACTCTGGCTAGATCTTCATGACAACATTTCAATCTTCACCATTATTATGCTTTATCTAAAGAATAGAACATTAATGCCATGGTTGGATGACTTGTAGAAACACTTGCTTGTTTGTAGACGGGTTAAATCTCGACATAGACAATTCTTGTAAACTTCTAGAAAGGCATCGGGTTAAATCTCGACACAGTCGATCTTTATCTTTCGATTAACTTGCTGTAGACACGGTAGTTAATTGAGTTATAAAACACAAGTATAATAAATCGGATGATCAACTACATGTTCTGATCCTCAAGCTAAAGGGTGAATATTTTACATTTGAATTTATCTTATATTTTAACTAGAAAACTCTTGGAAAAAATCTTCTATTCTATTCAAAGAAATCCCATAACTTCAAACTGTCAAGGTTTCCAGTTACTTGGTCTCTATCACTGTTACTTCAAAACACTTATTATAGTTCCCTGTGGATTCGACTCCGGACTTAATCAGAATATTACTACAACTTAACCGCTTAGACTTGGGTGTACACATTTTGGATCAAGTCAAAATTTTGGCGTCGTTGTCGGGGAGCCATAAAAGGTGTTTTAAGGTAAAAGGTAAGAAGACCTTTATTTTTGTATATATATTTGCTTTACTATGTATAAATTTGTCTTCATTGTTTTTATGTCTGAGGACGCTCCTCACTATCAGAATTTGCTAGCAGAATCGTCTAGGTCTGTGAATCAACCTGAACCACCTTCACCTAGATTAGTAGTAGACTCTTGTGAAAGTAGAATGACAAATAATGAAAAACAAGGAGAAATTCTTGTGAAAAAGGAAGAAGTGCCTAACATTTGAACTATATGGGATTACTTAAATCCTATAAGAAATAATGTCCCCTCTTGTTTTATTTTTCCTGAAGATGTACTCCTCTTCACTGTAAAGATGGGGACAGTTCAACCACTCCCTTAATTCTCTGGACTCGAAACAAAAAACCCATATCTGCACATAAAAGAGTTTGAGGAAGTATATGGAACCATTCAAGACAATTCTGAGTTAGCCAAAATAAATTTTGTTTTCATTTTCTCTAAAGAATAAAGCTAAGCAATGGCTAAATTCTTTAAAAGCTCTTTCAACACTTGACTGGCGGGCACTACAAAATAAATTTTTTAGAAAGTTTTTTCCGCTACACCGCACTAATGCACTAAAAATGAAAATCATGAATTTTGCGGTCAAAGAAGGAGAAACTTTTTACCAAAGTTGGGAGAGATTCAAAGATCTTCTCTAGTCATGCCCACACCATGCTTTTTGAGAACTGGACTTTGGTAGGATTTTTCTATGACCCCTTGCCGACTAGATTACATTAGTTTGTCGAAATGATGACTCAAGAGTGTTTATGAGCAAGAGTCCAAAGGAGGCATTCACTTTTATCGATATCATATCTGACAGTTCTCAGATGTGGGACTCAGCCTCTTGTACCATTATTGAAGCTAAACCATCCACTTTCCAAGGGGGTAAGTATGTCTTGAGAGATGATGATGACCTAAGAGCAAAAATGTCCACCCTATCTCGAAAGCTTGAAGCTTTAGAGATGAAAAAGGTTCATCAAGTTGATGTTGGCCCTCCCATAGAACAAGTGTGTGCGATTTGTGCATTGACAGGACACCCTACTAGGGAGTGTCCAACCATTCCGGCATTCAAAGAGGTTTTGTTGGAACAAACAAATGTCGTTTCCAACTTCAACAAGCCTTACTCCAACCCCGTACTCTAAAATATACAATCCAGGGTGGCAAAACCACCCGAACTTCAGTTGGAGAAACACACTACCAACTCCCATGAACCAACAACAAGGTTCGCAACCACCACCTCAAGGACCTCCAGCATATCAACCATACCAACCACCACTTGAGGATACTCTGAATCAGTTTATGCATAGCCAAATGAACTATAACAATAGTTCCACTCAGGCTCTTACTGAATTCAAAATCCAGACCACTCAATCTTTTGAGGATCTCAATAGCCATATCCAAAGATTGACCCAATCCATGACCACACGTGAGAAGGGCAAGTTTCCTGCCCAACCAAAACAACCAGAAAGGCCAATTCCAGGTGGAAAATTGTAATGCCCCAAAACCCACCTTGGACGACATTACAATCTAAAAATCATTCACATCATGAGAGCAACTAAATAAATTCATCATTAAAGAACATTTCATTCATCAAATATAATATTTACAATATCATCCCAAAAGAATAGGCCAACCATGACCATTACATCCCAAAAGAATTAACTATTTTCTCGCAGCGAATAAACAAAACTACATCTATTAATGTACCAAAATATATCCCCTAATCTAAAGCATGGAGAAATCAATTCTAGACATTTCCCTCGGGATCCCCACTTTCCTCCAATTGGGCCTCCCAAGCCACCTGCTCGTCAACTCCGAGCTCTTCCTCTAAATTGACATTTGAGAATGAATAATATTGTAGGGGGTGAGCACTAAGTTCCGTAGTCACATTCTCCCCAAACTCAAACAAGGTTTAGAAAACATGTAAAATAAGTTGGTCTCATTTTACAAATATCATATATTAATTTTGAAATAAAATCGGGACATTTCAATGGATCTTAAGTTTACACAATAGCAATAATTTAAATGAACCGTAAAATGAATTTCCAATCAGTAAACCATTTCCCAAAAGTTCTTGTGGAGTCCTATACCTTCACAAGCTCTTGTAGGAAACCAATTCTACACAATAACCATATTCTCATGTATGTTGGTTGCTTCCCATGAATCTACATAATGACTCTATCTCGTTCACCCAACCACAACCACACAAACCACTTTAGGAAGGGTGTATACCGTCTCCCACAGCTTTGACAAAGCCTTCCCAGGAAAGGTATACCCACCCTCAGCCTCGCACTTACATGAACAATAGTGGTTGCTCTCACAAACAACAACCCACTACAAGTGTTAGAAAACCATCTCACCCCCACTGGGATAGACTAACCTCTAACACTCTACGAAAATGCTCGAATGTAATTCAAGTTTTTCATAACAACCATACAAGAGATGCAATAACAAACATTTTCTTTAAAACACAAGGAAATCCAGACTCCCCAATTCTCATAATTTGTAATACAAGAGAACAATTTAAAAAAAAAAATAAGCAGGAGATCATCACAACATCATTTTATTAGTCAACACAAAGCTCTAAGGTTTCAAAGTCAAGAACAAAGGAAGAATCAAGAGAAAAATTCATTTATCTTGAAAATTAGGGTTTTATACCAAGAAAAGAGATTTAATGGTTATCCAACCATTACTTTGCTTAAAACATCGTGGTCTTTGCAAGGATACCAAGAAATAAAGATTTTATAGCATGCATATAAGATTTAAAGCCAAAAGAATACATCTAAATAAGCCCTAGCCTCAATGTAAGAGAATAGGAAGAAAACTCCTACCTTGGTGTTCTTGAAAAATTAGGGTATTGATCTTCTTAAAGTGTAAATCCCATTTGATCTTGTGTTTTTCTCTTCCTTTCTTCCTTCCTAAGGTTTCATAGGGTTAGAAGTGTTGAAATGGGGCTAAATGGGACGTCCTGAGGTATTTATAGTGGAAGGAAAACCGGTTGTTTCATGACTTAAAAATTCAGATTTTTCAAAAACCTTCCAGAAGGTTTTTCATCGACCATCCGAAAGGTTTGCTTATTAGACAAACCTTTTCATTAACCTTCCGGAAGGTTTTGTCTACTGGACAAACATTTTTATTAACCTTTCAGAAGGTTTCTCATCGACCTTCTAGAACGTTTGTCTACTGGACAAACATTTCTCTTAACCTTTTGGAAGGTTTGTCATCGACCTTCCGGAAGGTTTTGCCTACTGGATAAGCCTTTACCTTAACCTTCTGGAAATTTTTTCATCGACCTTCCAGAAGGTTCTGCCTATTTTTCTACAAATTCTTCCTTCTTCATTTCCAATCCATTCCAAACCCTTCCAATTCCAACCCAAACTTATACAACATATTTTTGTACATCAAATCTAGTTGGTACAAGTTCTATTACAACGATTACATATATTTGCAAGCTAAAACTAAATTTTAACTACTATTTACATGAATTCTTTCCATATTAACATTTCAAAAGAAATAATTACCTGCTATATAATAACCTATATACAAATCTAAAGATAAAAGTGTGGGGTTTATAGAAATTGTACAATCATGGAAATTCCACATGACCAAGCCCAAGTTGTCACTACTCTGAGGAGTGGCAAGGTGATTGACAAGACCATTAGAGACATGCTAATTCCCAAGCCAAAGCCTAAGTCAATCCCAGTTAACTCACCAGTTGAGCCTGAACCAATTGAGTTTGAACTTGTAATTGAGGAGGAACCTAAACTTGTAATCGAACAAGACCCATAACCATCAAAAGAAAAGGGACCCTCCTATCCTATTCCTGCTCCTTTTCCTTATAAACTCAAAACTGTACAGAAATTGAATAATCAACCAAAAATTTACGAGCTCTTCAAGCAAGTAAAGATCAACATCCCACTTCTAGATGCAATCAAATAAGTCCCGTCTTATGCCAAGTTTCTAAAAGACTTGTGCACAGTCAAGAGATGCCAAAATGAACACAAGAGAGCTTTCTTGATAGAACATGTCAGTGCCTTGCTTCAACACAAAACCTCTCCAAAATACAAAGACCCTGGGTGTCCAACCATGTGGTGTGTCATTAGAAACTTCAGAATTGAACAAGCATTGTTAGACCTTGGAGCAAGTGTCAATTTGCTCCCATTCTCTGTTTACCAGTAGTTGGGTCTAGGTGAACTCAAACCCAGCAGTATTACTCCAATTGGTAGACAGATTAATCAAGTCCTTAGGGGCATTGTTGAAGATGTACTTGTCCAAGTAGGCAATTTTGTCTTCTCTATTGACTTCATCGTTCTAGATATTCAGCCAGCAAAACATTCAGATAACCCAATTCTCGTTATTCTTGGTCGACCATTTCTAACAACTTCAAATGCACTGATCAATTGCAGGAATGGGTTAATGAAAGTAACTTTTGGGAATATGACTCTTGAGCTGAATATTTTCAATGTTACCAAACACCTAGGAGAGGACAAAGAAGAAAGTGAAATAAATTTCATTGAGTCATTGGTTCAGGACCATTTGAATAACACATTATGTGAAAATTCCACTGAATCCACTCTATTAGAATCCATGACATCTGAGACAACAGATGATAATCCAAAGAATTGCTCGACTCATGCTGTTGATACATGGGTCCCCGAATTCGAGGAACTTTCACCAAGTGGCACAAAGCCACTCTCATCAAATGTCAAGCCACCAAAGCCTGAATTGAAATCTCTCCCATCTGATCTCAAACATGCATTCCTAGAAGAGGATGAGTCATACCTAGTAGTAATTTCATCTAAGCTCACAGACTTGCAAAATTCTAAACTGATTAAAATTCTTAAAAGCCATAAAGGCACCATTGGATGGACTATCGCTGACTTGAAAGGTATAAGCCTGTTAATCTATAATCATGCTATATCTGGAAGAGGATTCAAAACCCTCTCATCTAAAGCAGCGACGATTGAACCCTCACATGAAGGAAGTAGTGAGAACTGAGGTACTAAAGCTCTTAGATGTAGGAATAATCTTTCCCATCTGCGATAGCAAATGGGTTAGTCCAACCCAAGTTGTGCCCAAGAAGTCTGGGGTTACAGTGGTCAAGAATGAAGCCAATGAACTAGTACTAACTCGAGTCGTCATAGGATGACGGATGTGTATTGACTATCAAAAACTCAATTTGGTGACTAGGAAAGACCATTTCCCTCTTCCCTTTGTTGACCAGGTTCTAGAGAGAAATACAGGCCATGAATTTTACTATTTTTTGGATGGGTATTTTGGGTACAATCAAATTGAGATAGCACTCAATGATCAGGAGAAAATCACATTCACATGCCCCTTTGGCACTTTTGCACTCAAAAGGATGCCATTTGAACTTTGTAACACTCCTGCAACATTCCAAAGATGCATGCTAATCTTGTTCAGTGACTTGGTCAAGAAATTTTTGGATGTATTCATGGATGACTTCTCTGTCTATGGTGACTTATTTGATGTGTGTCTGGCAAACCTAGAAAAGGTATTGATAAGGTGTTAAAAAGCCAATCTGGTCCTTAATTGGGAGAAATTCCATTTCATGGTAACACATGGCATTATCTTAGGTCACATTGTGTTGTCTGAGTGCATGAAAGTAGACAAGGCAAAAATAGATCTAATTGAAAATCTGCCTGCTCCAAAGACTTTAAAGGATGTCCAATCATTTATGGGATATGCAGGGTTTTACAGGAGATTCATAAAAGATTTCAGTACCATAGCTAAACCATGTGTCATCTTCTGAGTCAGGACGTAAATTTTGTGTGGAGTGAAGCATGCAATAAAACTTTTGACAAACTCAAAGGCATGTTAATTTCTGCTCCAATCATGCAACCCCCTGATTGGACCTTACCCTTTGAATTAATGTGTGATGCCAGTGATTATGTTGTAGGTGTTGTATTGGGGCAACAAAAAGATAAGAAACCATATGTGATTTACTATGCAAGCAGGACTTTGAATAAAGCCCAAATGAATTATTCCATCACTGAAAAAGAATTGCTTGATGTAGTTTTCGCTTTGGAGAAATTTCGGTCTTATCTCGTTGGTTCTTCTGTTGTTGTATTTACTGACCATGCAGTATTGAAGTTTTTGTTCACAAAGAAGGATGCCAAGCCAAGGCTCTTAAGATGGATACTCTTACTTCAAGAGTTTGATTTAGTTATTAAGGACAAGAAGAGCGTTGAGAATGTGGTGGCAGATCATCTGTCCAGATTAACATATGACTTTTCGGAGGATGGTGTACCAATTAATGAAAATTTTCCTGATGAACAACTGTTCACCATCAAGGAGACACCATGGTACGCTAATATTGCTAACTTTCTTGCTACGAGTACGCTCCCTCCATCCTTTACAATGATGGACATAAAGAAATTTCTACGGGAGGTTCATAACTCCTTTTGGGAGGATTCATACATATTCAAGAATTGTAAGGATCAGATCATAAGACGCTGTATCCCCACTCATGAAAGTAGAAAGGTTGGGAAGAAAAACTGTATCCCCACTCATTTTGTCATTCTAAAGCCTGTGGTGGCCACTTTTCCTCAAGAAAAATTGCTACAAAAATCTTGCAGTGTGGATTTTATTGGCCCATACTTTTCAAAGATGTTTATGCCTTTTGTTTAATTTGTAATAGATGCCAAAGGTTGGGAAGCATTTCAAAAAGAAACATGATGTCCTTAAACCCGATTCTTGTGATTGAAATTTTTAACTATTGGGGCATTGATTTTATGGGACCATTACCCCCTTCCTTTGGTTATCTATACATTATGATGGCTGTAGACTATGTATCCAAATGGGTTGAGACAATTCCATGCCAGAATAATGATCACCAAATGGTGATCAAATTTCTAAAATAAAATATTTTGTCCCGGTTTGGAGTTTCTAAATCAATCATAAGTGATGAGGGTGCTCATTTTTGCAATCTCCCTTTCTGGAATTTGATGAAAAAATATTTGATTTATCACAAAATTGCAACCCCTTATCATCTACAGACTAGTGGACAAGCTGAATTGGCTAATCGGGAGATCAAATTAATTTTAGAAAAAAATGAGAAATCTAGACCGCAAAGATTGGTTGTCAAGGCTAACTGATGCACTCTGAGCATATTGCACTGCGTTTAAAACAATTTTGGACATATTTTCTTATCGATTAGTCTATGGAAAGCCTTGTCACGTACCTGTCGAACTAGAACATAGGGCATACTAGGCAATTAATGCAATGAATAGTGACTTGGACAAGGCTGGACTTTCAAGAAAATTGCAAATTTATGAACTAGAGGAATTGAGAAATGAAGCATATGAGAATGCTAAAATTGCAAAATCCAGGATGAAAATTTTTCATGGCAAAAACATTGTGTAGAAGTCTTTTGAACCTTCTCAAAAAGTCTTGTTATTTAATTCAAGACTCCGCCTCTTTCTTGGTAAGTTAAGATCAAGATGGACAGAACCTTATATTGTCAAAAAGGTGTTTGGACACGGAGCAATAGAAGTGAAAACCCATCGAACGGTAATATCTTTATTGTTAATGGTCAGTGATTGAAATTCTTTTTGGAGAACTTTGTGAAAGATGTGGAGACCATTCTTTTAATGGATCCAAAATATCCCTCTGAGATTAGTGCCTTCCGACACAAAAAGGGGTCGGGTCAGGAAAAACCCAATCATACCCAACCCATGGGAGCGCCTTTATAAAGACCCACCCTCCCCTTTTTCTTTTGCCCCACCGCCTTTCCCCTTTTTCCTTCTTTTTCCTTTTTCTTCTTCTTCTTCGTTTTTCACGATCTTCTGTAACCACGACCCAACTACCAATAGTACCATGACCATATTACTTGAAGACCCAATTCTTTGTCTCATGATCTGCATGTGTTTACTCTATTTGTACATGCCTCTTCTTTTTCTGTCTGCACTCAAAATCAAGGGTTTTCATCCTAGCAAAAATCCTGATTTGCGGAGAGATGATTAGTTTGTGTATTTTGCTTATAGATTTTCAGTAGACGAACAGATCTCTACCTTTCAACCTCATCTCCAAGCTCAACATATCGATAAATTCAAAATATTGGAGACAATGTTTAGTTTAGGTTGGGGGTGAGAATAGTTCATATTTTGTGCCAGTAATTTTTTTTTTTGTTGTTGTTGTTGTTGCTGCTGTTTCTATTCATATTGTATACCTTGCCTTGAATTTTGTATAAGTTAGTGATTATGTCTGTGAGTCAGCTTTAATCATCTTTGTGATTGCCAGACGTTAAAGAACCAGATAGTGAGTCTTAAAGTGTAGAAAGTATCGATGTTAAACTTTTTTGGTTTAGTCTGGGAGTTTTGTGCACTTTTTCATCTAATGTGCATACTATGATCATGAGAAAAGCAAGACTAGTGCTACAACTTTAGAATTGATCACCCAAGTGCAGGTTGTGTGAAGTAATAAATTTCTCGGGAGTCCGAGGTCGAACCACAGGGAATTGGAAAAACAAGAGACACAAAACAAATAAAAAGTAAACTTGTAAGAATAATTTATTTAAGAGATTGTTGAGTTCAGAAATATTGATTGGAGTAATTTAAAAAATATAATAAAAATATTAGAGCGTTAGGTACTCCCTCTCAATTCCATACAATAATGATTAAGGACTCAAAACTTAACTTGGAACAAGAATTAGATGTCGGTTGATTCGAATAACAAATCAAGCAAGAAAATCAAAAGTTATCAAAAGATTATTTAGGAACCTGAATAATCATCAAATTATATTATTTTATGAAATAATGATAATTACCTCAAGCATGGAATGACCAGTTATTTACTCGCAGGGAAATTCAGGCAATCGATGTACATGACACAATAACTCAAGGATTTTTACAGAGCAAAAACTTTGCTATAAGATCAGAAGTTAAATTAACAAAATATCATAAATCATTAAACTCAGAATCAATAACATTACCATATTTCATTAAGAGGTTCTTCCCTAGCCCTAGCTTAGCCTTCTAGCCAGACATGACAAACTAAAACTAGAAAAGAAAAGATGGGAAAAAAAATCATCATCTAAATCCTAGATGAGAACCCTTATTTATACTAAAAATAAATCTTAAGTATAAGTAGAATATATAAGGTTGGCTTAGAAGGAATTCCTTTCCAAAGAGAAATCTTGTAAGGTTAAATCCGGTGAATAAAATCTTTGAGGCGCGGGTACAAAATTTTTCCAGACTTCAAGCTTGAATTTTGCATATTTAGAGGCTAAATCACGAAATGTTCGTGAAATAAACTTTTGTAGCCCTTGAAGTTTTCTTTCCAGCCCCCAAAAATCAAGCAAATAAGATATCAAAGTCAAAAGTTAGGACCAGAATACTGAATACGTGTCAAATCCTTATTCTTCTAGGATACTTTCCTAATCCAACTTTAAATGAGTTTTCTTCCATCTTGGACTCTTATAAGGATTAAATTGCTGTCATATCTTCAAGTCTTCCTATCTCAATATTGACTCTTCAATCCTTATTAGTTGTGATTCTTTCTCTAGTGATTGATTTACTTGCCTTATCCATTATTACTTTAAATTAACCAATTTATCTGCAAAATAAACCAAACAACTAGAAAAAGTATCAAACTAAACAAATAAGAAATTCAACACATTTAATCACAAATAATATGCAATTAACCAATCATTAAATATAAATAAAACAACAATTTTGATGGTTAATCAACTAGTAAGAAAGAATGAGATCCGAGAATAGCCAAAGAAACCCCTATGTGGCAGAAGCACTTTTGCCCAACGCTGTCATGCCAAAAAGGCTTGGTGCACGTAAATTGTGTGGTAGTTTCTTTCACGAGAAAAGATATAATCAGTGTTCTAAACCAATTTTAGGTCATGCACTCGATCGATTAGACTGGATAGTTAATGGGCTGAGTAAGGATTATCCTGAGATGCTATCCTATTCTGGTACTATGCTTAACCGATTTGTGAGAGAGGAAATTGGGAGAGTCACTGGTTGTTCTAACTATACGGATACAGAGGGAGACTCAAATTAGATTATTCTATGTGAAAAACTGTGTTTTGTTGGGATGAAAGCCAAGGGTCCAAATTTTTTGTAAAAAGTGTAAAAATATTTCTATACAAACTCCTTTGACTTAAATGAAAATATAGGCCGAGTAACGAGTGTCCCAGAATACCAACCTGAAGCGTGGGTAGGGACTTATCTTGAGATGCCATGAATTTTTGGTTAAGACTTGTGTGTATAAACCTCTCTGATTGTGTATAGAGTAGTGCAAAAAAAATTTTAATTTTTGATTTAACGTTCGAACGCCAAGTAACGTTTGAATGTCACTTGCTTGCAGTACTCAACCTCTGATGGAAACAAAAGTACTGGGACCTGTCAACGTTCGAACGCCAATATACCGTTCGAATGAGAAATTCACATTCAAATGCCAATAGAATGTTAGAACGAGAGGAGCTTATAGTACTTTGGTCTCTGACAGAAATCAAAAGTATTGGGAGCTCACCACGTTCGAACGCCACTAATGTTCGAACGACCTGTTTAAAATCCTTCAAGACACGTTTGAACGTTACCCACGTTCGAACGTCACTTCTCAGGCTATACAAGCCTGGATCGTCTTCCCTATTCCAAAACCCCCAAAAGCCTTCAAAAACCTCCAAAACCTAGAGCCCCTTTCCTTTAACCAGGCCTTAAAACACCCCTCATTCCCCATTTCCACCTAAAATTGACCCTCCCAAAGCCATTCCCACATAAAAAAACCTCAATCTGTCAAGAAAAGCAAAACTTTTAAAGCCCCGCTTGAGCTCAAAATCGAAACCATGCCTCCAAGGGTCAAGCTCCTTGATAAGCGCAACCCATTCACTCAAGAGCCTAATTTCATGGAAAAGGTGATCGAAGCAAGAAAAGGTAGACCACTCAGTCCGTAGATATGATAGAACTCGCTTCACCTCGACTCTCAAGGTGGACAGGTATGGGAACTATTACCAAAATCACGCCATTGTTTGTGAATTAGATGTAATCTTGAGTGATTTTGTTGAATTGGGTATCCTTGCGGAGATGGAGAAAAGATGTTGGGCATTGTATTTGAGGAAAGCCAGGGAAGCCGTGATTAACTTGGGGTGGGAGTTTTACTCCAATACCGAAATAATCAATGGGGCACTAAAGAGTTATGTGAGGGGATCCACATTGATGTGGACGAAGAGTATATACGAGAGATGAGAAAGAGATACCCCGAGTACCAAGCCCCACCTATCCCCCTAGGACGAATGTGGCTATGATGGTGGTTGGAGTGGAGCTGACGGGAGTGCCTAACTTTTCTTGGGAAGGGAAGAGATTTTTTAGACAAAGGAAGCTCACTGACAAATACAAAATGTTAAATTTGATTGCAATATCGAATTTTGCTCTGATAGGAAGAAAAAATGAAATCCTCCTTGACATGGTCTGGTTGCTCTATGCAATTGGGAAGGGTCAAAGCATCAACCTCCCTTCCCAGATTTTGCCAGAAATGAAGAAGGGCTGTGATGTGAAGAGGAATGCACTCTTTTTTGCCACCTTGGTGACACAGCCATGGGGTTAGGGTAAGGCTTGAAATGAGGATTCAAAAGCCAATAGGGCCACTAAACAAGGCATCCTTTAGGAGAAGCCAAGGTCATAGTGGTGGCCCAGTGGCAAGACGAGAAGTGCCCCCTTCCTATGGAGTTGACGAGGTGTAGGACGATCTTGATAGGGAGGAGGAGAGAGAAATGGAGGAAGAGAGAGACTAGGCACAGACACAAGAGGCAGGCCCCAACAAGAGTACCCAGCTTTCTTTACGAGACATCATGCTTAGCATTGAAACTAAGCAGGATGAAATTCTTAGACTTATGAGGGGTGGAGCTGCTGGAGATGGTGGATTTGGTGGCGGAAATTGATATATGTTCTTGATTTTGGTTGTGATTATTGTTGCTTCTTCTTTAAGATTTCTTCTTTGGTAGTTTCTTGGGGGTTTCTGTACTTAAAAATTTGTTGTTGTTCCTTCAGTGGAGGAGTTTCTTCTTTGTGATTCTTGTGGATATTTGTAGCTTGTTGTGGATATTTGGTGGATGTTTGTTTCTTTTTGGGTCGATGATTGAGAATACTTGAAGTTTTTGTATCTTAGTCACTTCTGTTATGATGGATTGAATCATTGGTACTATTGTAAATGATCCTATTTCGTGAAATGAATGGTTCAATTTATCACTTTTATCTGTTTAAAATGCATGTATAGAATTAGCACTTTAGTAATTCTTGATAAATAATGAAACAGATGTGGATGCTAAGGTTGCTTGTTAAAATGACTAAGCATATGATCGGTTTGACACCTCAACTTAGCAATATAGTCTTAAAACCACATTTCTTGGAAAACTAGTGTTATTTCATTGCTTAAATTGTCAAATGTACATCAGCATTTGTTGTTCTTAAGGTACAAGATGATCAAACTCAAAAATGGAATCGATATATAACCAATATTCCCCAAAACAACCCGACATAACCAGTGGAGATGACGAAAAATACCATGGTAAGCTTTGAGCCTTGCGATGCTATTTGAGAGGAGATCAACGTTCACTCAGGAAAGGTTTTTCACTATCTATCTTTGAATAATCTCAATAAATTTGATTTGATTAATGCAACTAAAGCAATCTATTGACATGTTTGTTTATACGACACATACATGTGCACATACTTGAGAAAGGATCTTTGGCCATCTTTGATTTGACTTTGAGCCTTGGCCATTTCTTGTTCAAAATCATATCCTTAGTTAGCCATGATTGAGCCTTTAATGTATGATCTCTTCTTCAAGAAACCATATGCTAATCGAGCCATAAGAGAATGTACTTGACATACCTTGCTATCTAATTTTCTTGCACCCTCTTATAAATTAGTATGATACAGACAAGCAAGAAAAATAGAGAAGACAATAGTATCCACTGTCCAACAAAAGAAAAATTGATGAGAACAATCGAAAAAGAAAAGAGACTGAAAGACAAGGAATTTCCAAGAAAGTGAAAAAAGAGAAAAATAAAAGAAATATCACTACTAGACAAAAGATCAAAAAGCTAGAAAGAGGTGTGCTACACTACATAATAAGAAGATAGCTTTTGAATAACATTAACGTCATTTCGTTAGCCACTTACCTCTGGCCACATTACAACCTTTACAAAGCCCTAATTGATCTCAAGTGTGATGCATATGTGTGTTGTCAATCAAAAGTTGGGGCATGTCAAATAGTATTTCTTTATTTGCATCAATATTCCTCCATGAGATTATGCCATAAAATGATTAGTTCGTTTCCTTAAACTTCACTCCTTTTCTAATTGTGCATGTGATTCTTCAACTAGCCATCTTCTGATCACATGCCCGTTGAGAGACAAGTCACTACAACTGGAGCAAATTTTTGTTGAGGGCACTTCTAAGAGAGGTTTGTGAAAGCAAAGCTAACCATGGAAGGTGGTAAAGTGGGATGTTTGTTATATAACAATTCTTGTTGCTAGAATGATCATTCCTACTACACGGGGAATTCCAAATGCCAATGTGACTAAGGCTAATTTTTGCATAGAATAAATACCTATAAAAAAGGAGTATGTGGGATGAAAGTCAAAAATTGAGGGTTGGGTGTCCCAATGACCATGATGCTAACTTCAACCAAAAATCTTACATACACATTTAGTCGACCGAAGTTTGTGGGTAGCTTCATTAAAAACCCTCACGAGACAACACTCGTCCATTAGGGCAAATCTAGTGGTTCAACGGCTTGTTGCGTATGCTAAATGCAACCAGATGACCTGCAAAACGAGCATTAGAAGTAGATTTACATTCCACTATTATTGTATTACTAGAGACTATCAATATCTAGGTTAGGGGGTGTGATTAGTAGTTAAAATTAGCATATTACTATGTGCTTGACAAAATTTCTTGTAGTTTCCTAACCTCTAAACATCACCTTTTAGCATGTATAGTATATGGATCAGGGAAATGTCACTCTCCTATGGGTGATGTCAAAAGAAAGGGCAAGGAGATGGGGGAAAATGAAATGATGGTAATGTGATGTGTAAATGCACAAAAATGTGTGTGTATGCGCAAAAGTGCTCCCCAAGCGCAAGGAGACTTTTGTCGGTTGTGTTTTACTTGGTGGTATTCCAAGGTCTTTGGATGTTGGAAGTTGTTTGGTGAAGTTTGTTTTGATGCTAATAAGATGATAAACAATTGTTGACAAATCCAAGAGGTCACTCCAATAGGAATACCGTCTCAACTCGAAACCCTCCTCAAATAGAGTATGAATGAACGATTGATTCGTGGGAAGCTAGGGATAAGATTGGTGCTAAGCATAAATTGTGACTAGGCCTATGGAATATCAAAGACTCACCAATTTATCCACCCTCAACCTAGTCAAACTGAACCATTGAACTCTGAAAGAAAGGAGGAGAATGAGTTGAAATGGTGTACCCAAGTGGAGGTTCCCCTTGGTTTTGCCAACTAAAGGATTTAGCTACTCATGCTTAAAATGAAATTTACAATGTAATGCGAATGCGAGTAGTTCGTTCAACAACCTCCTTAATTCAACCAGTTCCACATGCGACATCCAAAAAGGGCACAAACTAGAAGCTTCGAACTAGGCTCCTGCCCAATTTTGTGGTCAACTGCACGTCTAAGTAGAAAGGTCTTGGGTGTTCAGGAGGTATAAGATCATCAAATTCCTCCAAAATTTTTGCCCCAACATCGGACACTTCAACCTTCACGTCAAATCTCCACCAAGATCATGAGGTATGTCATCTCACCCTTCTACAACCCCTATTTCAGTTGCATGGTGGACAAGATCTCCACCATTTGCCTGACATTCCACTTACTTAGATATGCCACAATCACAAGGAGGATGCATGTTGCCCTCTCACCTAAGATTGGCATTCCATTCAAATGTTGCATCAATGCGAACATTGCCTTGGTATAGAACTCATTCCTGGGCATGACTTCAAATTCGTCCTTGGGTACAAGCATCAATTGGAACCACCAAAAAATTTTAAGAATGTTTAAAGGTTAACAAGAATTACGGCCGCACTTGCTAGGTTTATATCCCAAGCATTCGATAACTGCAAACCGTTCATCTAGTCCATCAAAGGAAATGAAGGCGCAATTTGGGATTCGGAATGTAAAGAGGCCTTTAGGAAGTTGAAATCCTACTTAGCCCCTCAGTTACTCGTAACTGCACCATTGTTTAGGACCCGATAGTCGATGCATTTCCGCAGCTAACCATCCTGCTTCTTTTGGAACTAAAGTGGGACTTTGTTTGGCATCATGGAGGGTTTCATGTTGCTAGAATCGAGCAGTTTGTTCAACAACCTCCTCAATTCTACCAGTTCCACTTGCGACTTCCGAAGGGGGCACAATCTAGAAGCTTTGAACTAGGCTCCGCCCCAATTTTGTGGTCAACTGCACGTCTAAGAGGAAGGGTCTTGGGGAGTTCATGAGGTATAGGATCATCAAATTCCACCATAATATTTGCCCCATCATTGGGCACTTCGTCCTTCAGGTCTTATCTCCACCAAGATCATGAGGTATGTCATCTCACCATTCTGCAACCTATATTTCACTTGCATGGTGGACAAGATCTCCTCCATTTACTTGCCATCCCTCTTACTTTGATATGCCACAACCACAAGGAGAACGCATCTTGCCCTCTAACCCAAGATTGGCATTCCATTCAAATGTTGCATTGATGCGAACATTGCCTTGATAAAGAACTCATTCCTGGGCATGACCTCAAATTTGTCCAATGGTTCAAGCATCAATTGGAACCACCAAAAAATTTTAAGAATTTTTAAAGGTTAACAAGAATAACTGCCGCACTTGGTAGGTTTATATCCCAAGCGTTCGATAAATGGAAACCTCTCTTCCAGTCCATCAAAGGAAAGGAAGGCGCACTTTGGGATTCGGAATAAAAAGAGGCCTTCAGGAAGATAAAAATCTACTTAGCGGCTCTGTCACTCGTCACTACACCATTATTTTGGACCCGATAGTCGACGCATATCCGCAGCTAACCATCCTGCTTCTTTTAGAACAATAGTGGGACTCTGTATGGCACCTTGGAAGGCTTCATGTTGCTAGAGTCGAGTAGTTCGTTCAACAACCTCCTCAATTCAACAANTTTTGCCAACTAAAGGATTTAGCTACTCATGCTTAAAATGAAATTTACAATGTAATGCGAATGCGAGTAGTTCGTTCAACAACCTCCTTAATTCAACCAGTTCCACATGCGACATCCAAAAAGGGCACAAACTAGAAGCTTCGAACTAGGCTCCTGCCCAATTTTGTGGTCAACTGCACGTCTAAGTAGAAAGGTCTTGGGAGTTCATGAGGTATAAGATCATCAAATTCCTCCAAAATTTTTGCCCCAACATCGGACACTTCAACCTTCACGTCAAATCTCCACGAAGATCATGAGGTATGTCATCTCACCCTTCTACAACCCCTATTTCAGTTGCATGGTGGACAAGATCTCCACCATTTGCCTGACATCCCTCTTACTTTGATATGCCACAATCACAAGGAGGATGCATGTTGCCCTCTCACCTAAGATTGGCATTCCATTCAAATGTTGCATCAATGCGAACATTGCCTTGATATAGAACTCATTCCTGGGCATGACTTCAAATTCGTCCTTGGGTACAAGCATTAATTGCAACCACCAAAAAATTCTAAGAATGTTTAAATGTTAACAAGAATGACAGCCGCACTTGCTAAGTTTATATCCCAAGCGTCCGATAACTGCAAACCGTTCATCTAGTCCATCAAAGGAAATGAAGGCGCAATTTGGGATTCGGAATGTAAAGAGGCCTTTAGGAAGTTGAAATCCTACTTAGCCCCTCTGTCACTCGTAACTGCACCATTGTTTAGGACCCGATAGTCGATGCATTTCCGCAGCTAACCATCCTGCATCTTTTGGAACTAAAGTGGGACTTTGTTTGGCACCATGGAGGGTTGCATGTTGCTAGAATCGAGCAGTTTGTTCAACTACCTCCTCAATTCTACCAGTTCTACAGGCGACTTCTGAAGGGGGCACAATCTAGAAGCTTTGAACTAGGCTCCTGTCCAATTTTGTGGTCAACTGCACTTCTAAGTAGAAGGGTCTTGGGGAGTTCATGAAGTATAAGATCATCGAATTACACCATAATATTTGCCCCATCATCGGGCACTTCATCCTTCAGGTCTTATCTCCACCAAGATCATGAGGTATGTCATCTCACGATTCTACAACCTATATTTCACTTGCATGGTGGACAAGATCTCCTCCATTTGCTTGCCATCCCTCTTACTTTGATATGCCACAACCACAAGGAGAACGCATCTTGCCCTCTAACCCAAGATTGGCATTCCATTCAAATGTTGCATCGATTCAAACATTGCCTTGATAAAGAACTCATTCCTGGGCATGACCTTAAATTCGTCCAATGGTTCAAGCATCAATTGCAACCACCAAAAAATTTTAAGAATGTTTAAAGATTAACAAGAATGACAGCCGCACTTGGTAGGTTTATATCCCAAGTGTCCGATAACTGCAAACCGTTCTTCCAGTCCATCAAAGGAAAGGACGGCTCAATTTGGGATTCGGAATGTAAAAAGGCCATCAAGAAGTTGAAATCCTACTTTGCCGCTCTGTAACTCGTAACTGCACCATTGTTTAGGACCCGATAGTGAACGCATATCCCCAGCTAACCATCCTACTTCTTTTGGAACAACAGTGGGACTCTGTTTGGCACCTTGGAGGGCTTGATGTTGCTAGAATTGAGCAGTTCGTTCAACTACCTCCTCAATTCTACCAGTTTCACTGGCGACATCCAAAGGGGGCAGAATCCAGAAGCTTTGAACTAGGCTCCCGCTCAATTTTGTGGTCAACTACACGTCTAAGTAGAAGGGTCTTGGGGAGTTCAGGAGGAATAAGATCATCCAAGTCCTTCAAAATTTTTGCCGCAACATAGGGCACTTCAAGCTTTACGTTAGATTTCCACCAAGATCATGAGGTATGTGATCTCACCCTTCTGCAAACCTTATTTTACTTGAATGGTGGACAAGATCTCCACCTTTTGCTTGCCATCCCTCTTACTTTGATATGCCACAGGCACAAGGAGAATGCATGTTGCGCTCTCACCTAAGATTGGCATTCCATTCAAATGTTGCATCTCTGCGAACATTGTCTTGACATAGAACTCATTCCTGGGCATAACATCAAATTCGTCGAAAGGTACAAGCATCAATTGCAACCACCAAAAAGTTTTAAGAATGTTTTTAGGTTAACAAGAATGACTACCGCTCTTGGCAGGTTTACATCCCAAGCGTCCGGTAGCTGCAAACCGTTCTTCCAGTCCATCAAAGGAAAGGAAGGCCCAATTTGGGATTCGGAATGTAAAGAGGCATTCACGATGTTGAAATCCTATGTAGCCATTCTGTCACTTGTAACTGCACCATTGTTTAGGACCCGATAGTCGACGCATATCCGCAGCTAACAATCCTGCTTCTTTTGGAACAATAGAGGGACTCTGTTTGGCACCTTGGAGGGCTTGATATTGCTAGAACCAAGCAGTTCGTTCAACTACCTCCTCAATTCTACCAGTTCCGCGGGCGACATCCAAAGGGGCACAATCTAGAAGCTTTGAACTAGGCTCCTGCCCAATTTTGTGGTGAACTGCACGTTTAAGTAGAAGGGTCTTGGGGAGTTTAGGAGGTATAAGATCATCCAATTCCTCCAAAAGTTTTGCACCAACATCGAGCACTTCAACCTTCACGTCAGATCTCCATCGAGATCCAGAGGTACGTCATCTCACCCTTCTACAACCCATATTTCACTTGCATAGTGGACAAGATCTCGACCTTTTGCTTGCCGTCCCACTTACTTTGATATGCCTCAACCACAATGAGACCACATGTTGCCCCCTCACCTAAGATTGGCATTCCATTCAAATGTTGCATCAAAGCCAACTTCGCCTTGATAAAGAACTCATTTCAGAGAATGACTTCAAATTCGTCCAAGGGTATAACCATCAATTACAACCACCAAAAAACTTTAAGAATGTTTAATGGTTAGCAAGAGTGACAGTCGCACTTGGTAGGTTTATATCGCAAGCGTCCGATAAATGCAAACCGTTCTTCCTGTCCATCACAGGAAAGGGAGGCATAATTTGGGATTCGGAATGTAAAGAGCCCTTCAGGAAGTTAAAAACCAACTTAGTCGCTCTGCCACTCGTAACCGCACCATTGTTTAGGACCCGATAGTCGATGCATATCCGCAGCCAACCATCCTGCTTCTTTTGGAACAATAGTTGGACTCTGTGTGGCACCTTCGAGGGCTTCATGTTGCTAGAATTGAGTAGTTTGTTCAACAACCTCCGTAATTAAACTAGTTCCCCATGCGACATCCAATGGGGTCACAAACTAGAAACTTCGAACTAGGCTCCTGCCCAATTTTGTGGTCAACTCCACGTCTAAGTAGATGGGTCTTGGGGAGTTCAGGTGGTAAAAGATCATCAAATACCTCCAACATTTTTGCCCCAATTTCGGGCACTTCAACCTTCACGTCAGATCTCCACCAAGATCATGATGTATGTCACCTCACCCTTCTGCAACCCGTATTTCACTTGTATAGTGGAGAAGATCTCCACCTTTGGCATGCCATCCCACTTACTTTGATATGCCACAATCACAAGGAGAACCAATGTTGCCCTCTCACCTAAGATTGGCATTCCATTCAAATGTTGCATCAATGCCAACTTTGCCTTCACAAAGAACTCATTCTCGGGCACGACTTCAAATTCGTCCAAGGGTACAACAACCAATTCCAACCACCAAAAAATTTTAAGAATGATTAAAGGTTAATAAGAATGACAGTCGCACTTGGTAGGCTTATGTCCCAAGCGTCCGATAAATGCAAACCGTTCTTCCAGTCCATCAAAGCAAAGGAAGGCGCAATTTGGGATTCGGATTGTAAAGAGGACTTCTGAAAGTTGAAAACCTACTTAGCCCCTCTGCCACTCGTAACTACACCACTGTTGAGGACCCAACAGCCGATGCATATCCGCCGCTATCCATCTTGCTTCTTTTGGAACAATAGTGGGACTCTGTATGGCACCTTGGAGGGCTTCTTGTTGCTGGAATCGAGCAGTTCGTTCAACTACCTCCTCAATTCTACAAGTTCCACATGCGATATCCAAAAGGGGCACAATCTAGAAGCTTAGAACTAGGCTCCTGCCCAATTTTGTGGTCAATTACTTGTCCAAGTAGAAGGGTCTTGGGAAGTTCAGCAGGTACAGGATCATCCAATTCCTTCAAAATTTTTGCCCCAACATCGGGCACTTCAACCTTCACGTCAGATCTCCACCAAGATCATGTGGTATGTCATCTCACCCTTCTACAACCCGTATTTCACTTGCATAGTGGCCAAGATCTCTGCCTTTTGCTTGCCAGCCCACTTTCTTTGATATGCCACAACCACAAGGAGAATGCAGGTTACCCTCTCACCTAAGACTGACATTTCATTCAAATGTTGCATGAACGCCAACTTGGCCTTGATAAAAAACACATTCCCGNAGATTGACATTCCATTCAAATCTTGCGTGAACGCCAACTTGGCCTTCATGAAAAACTCATTCCCGAGCATGACATCAAATTCTTCCAATGGTACAACCATCAATTACAACCACCAAAAAATTTTAAGCATGTGTAAAGGTTAACAAGAATGATAGCTGCGCTTGGTAGGTTTATATCCCAAACGTCCGATAAATGCAAACCGTTCTTCTAGGCCATCACAGGAAAGGAAGGCGCAATTTGGGATTCGAAATGTAAAGAGGCCTTCAGGAAGTTAAAAACCTACTTAGCCGCTCTGCCACTCATAACTGCACCATTGTTTTGTACCCGATAGTCGATGCATATCGGCAGCTAACCATCCTGCTTCTTTTGGAACAATAAGGGGACCCTGTATTGCACCTGCGAGGTCTTCATGTGGCTAGAATCGATCAGTTCGTTCAACAAACTCCTCAATTCTACTAGTTCCACAAGCGACAACGAAAGGGGGCACAAACTTGAAACTTCGAACTAGGCTCCTGCCCAATTTTGTCGGCAACTACATGTCTAAGTAGAAGGGTATTGGGGAGTTCGGTAGGTATAGGATCATCCAATTCCTCCAAAATTTTGGCCCTAACATCGGGCACTTCAACCTTCACGTCAGATCTCCACCAAGATCATGAGGTATGTCGTCTCACCCTTCTACAACCCGTATTTCACTTGCATAGTGGAGAAGATTCCCACCTTTTGCTTGCCATCCCACTTACTTTGATATGCCACAACCACAAGGAGGACGCATGTTGCCCTCTCACCTATGATTGGCAATCCATTCAAATTTTGCATCAATGCAAACTTTGCCTTGATAAAGAGCTTTTTCCAGGGCACGACATCAAATTCGTCCAAAGGTATAACCATGAATTACAACCACAAAAATTTTTTAAGAATGTTTAAAGGTTAACAAGAATGAGAGCCTCACTTGGTAGGCTTATATCCCAAGCATCCGATAAATGCAAACCGTTCTTCCAGTCCATCAAAGGAAAGGAAGGCGCAATTTGGGATTTGGATTGTAAAGAGGACTTCAGAAAGTTGAAAACCAACTTAGCCCCTCTGCCACTCGTAACTGCACCACTGTTGAGGACCCAACAGCCGATGCATATCCGCCGCTATCCATCTTGCTTCTTTTGGAACAATAGTGGGACTCTGTATGGCACCTTGGAGGGCTTCTTGTTGCTAGAATCGAGCAGTTCGTTCAACTACCTCCTCAATTCTACCAGTTCCACATGCGATAACCGAAGGGGGCACAATATAGGAGCTTAGAACTAGGCTCCTGCCCAATTTTGTGGTCAACTACTCATCTAAGTAGAAGGGTCTTGGGAAGTTCAGGAGGTATAGGATCATCCAATTCCTTCAAAATTTTTGCCCCAACATCGGGCA
This sequence comes from Ilex paraguariensis, assembly GCA_963454935.2. Taxonomy (NCBI): domain Eukaryota; kingdom Viridiplantae; phylum Streptophyta; class Magnoliopsida; order Aquifoliales; family Aquifoliaceae; genus Ilex; species Ilex paraguariensis. Next base: position 293,055 of record CAUOFW020002802.1, read on the forward strand.
CTTCAACCTTCGCGTCAGATCTCCACCAAGATCATGTGTTNCTCAATTCTACCAGTTCCACATGCGATAACCGAAGGGGGCACAATATAGGAGCTTAGAACTAGGCTCCTGCCCAATTTTGTGGTCAACTACTCATCTAAGTAGAAGGGTCTTGGGAAGTTCAGGAGGTATAGGATCATCCAATTCCTTCAAAATTTTTGCCCCAACATCGGGCACTTCAACCTTCACGTCATATCTCCACCAAGATCACGTGTTATGTCATCTTACCCTTCTACAACCCGTATTTCACTTGCATAGTGGCCAAGATCTCCACCTTTTGCTTGCCAGCCCACTTTCTTTGATTTGCCACAACCACAAGGAGAATGCATGTTGCCCTCTTACCTAAGATTGACATTCCATTCAGATCTTGCGTGAACGCCAACTTGGCCTTCATGAAAAACTCATTCTCGAGCATGACATGANTTGCCCTCTCACCTAAGATTGACATTCCATTCAAATCTTGCGTGAACGCCAACTTGGCCTTCATGAAAAACTCATTCCCGAGCATGACATCAAATTCTTCCAATGGTACAACCATCAATTACAACCACCAAAAAATTTTAAGCATGTGTAAAGGTTAACAAGAATGATAGCTGCGCTTGGTAGGTTTATATCCCAAACGTCCGATAAATGCAAACCGTTCTTCTAGGCCATCACAGGAAAGGAAGGCGCAATTTGGGATTCGAAATGTAAAGAGGCCTTCAGGAAGTTAAAAACCTACTTAGCCGCTCTGCCACTCGTAACTACACCACTGTTTTGTACCCGATAGTCGATGCATATCCGCAGCTAACCATCCTGCTTCTTTTGGAACAATAATGGGACCCCGTATTGCACCTGCGAGGGCTTCATGTGGCTAGAATCGATCAGTTCGTTCAACAGACTCCTCAATTCTACTAGTTCCACAAGCGACAACCAAAGGGGGCACAAACTTGAAACTTCGAACTAGGCTCCTGCCCAATTTTGTCGGCAGCTGCACCTCTAAGTAGAAGGGTCTTGGGGAGTTCAGGAGGTATAGGAACATCCAATTCCTCCAAAATTTTGGCCCTAAAATCGGGCACTTCAACCTTCACGTTAGATCTCCACCAAGATCATAAGGTATGTCGTCTCACCCTTCTGCAAACCCTATTTCACTTGCATGGNAGCATGTGTAAAGGTTAACAAGAATGATAGCTGCGCTTGGTAGGTTTATATCCCAAACGTCCGATAAATGCAAACCGTTCTTCTAGGCCATCACAGGAAAGGAAGGCGCAATTTGGGATTCGAAATGTAAAGAGGCCTTCAGGAAGTTAAAAACCTACTTAGCCGCTCTGCCACTCGTAACTACACCACTGTTTTGTACCCGATAGTCGTTGCATATCCGCAGCTAACCATCCTGCTTCTTTTGGAACAATAATGGGACCCTGTATTGCACCTGCGAGGGCTTTATGTGGCTAGAATCGATCAGTTCGTTCAACAAACTCCTCAATTCTACTAGTTCCACAAGCGACAACGAAAGGGGGCACAAACTTGAAACTTCGAACTAGGCTCCTGCCCATTTTTGTCGGCAACAACATGTCTAAGTAGAAGGGTCTTGGGGAGTTCAGTAGGTATAGGATCATCCAATTCCTCCAAAATTTTGGCCCTAACATCGGGCACTTCAACCTTCACGTCAGATCTCCACCAAGATCATGAGGTATGTCGTCTCACCCTTCTGCAACCCGTATTTCACTTGCATAGTGGAGAAGATCTCCACCTTTTGCTTGCCATCCCACTTACTTTGATATGCCATAACCACAAGGAGAACGCATGTTGCCCTCTCACCTATGATTGGCAATCCATTCAAATTTTGCATCAATGCAAACTTTGCCTTGATAAAGAGCTTTTTCCAGGGCACGACATCAAATTCGTCCAAAGGTATAACCATGAATTACAACCACAAAAAAATTTTAAGAATGTTTAAAGGTTAACAAGAATGAGAGCCGCACTTGGTAGGCTTATATCCCAAGCATCCGATAAATGCAAACCGTTCTTCCAGTCCATCAAAGGAAAGGAAGGCGCAATTTGGGATTTGGATTGTAAAGAGGACTTCAGAAAGTTGAAAACCAACTTAGCCCCTCTGCCACTCGTAACTGCACCACTGTTGAGGACCCAACAGCCGATGCATATCCGCCGCTATCCATCTTGCTTCTTTTGGAACAATAGTGGGACTCTGTATGGCACCTTGGAGGGCTTCTTGTTGCTAGAATCGAGCAGTTCGTTCAACTACCTCCTCAATTCTACCAGTTCCACATGCGATAACCAAAGGGGGCACAATATAGGAGCTTAGAACTAGGCTCCAGCCCAGGAGGTATAGGATCATCCAATTCCTTCAAAATTTTTGCCCCAACATCGGGCACTTCAACCTTCACGTCAGTTCTCCACCAGGATTATTAGGTAAGTCATCTCACCCTTCTACAACCCGTATTTCACTTGCACAACGGAGAAGATCTCCACCTTTTGCTTGCCAGCCCACTTTCTTCGATATGCCACAACCACAAGGAGAATGCATGTTGACCTCTCACCTAACATTGACATTCCATTCAAATGTTGCGTGAACACCAACTTGGCCTTGATAAAGTACTCATTCCTGAGCATGACATCAAATTCGTCCAATGGTACAACCATCAATTACAACCACCAAAAAATTTTAAGCATATTTAAAGGTTAACAAGAATGACAGCCGCACTTGGTAGGTTTATATCCGAAACGTNATTCCTGAGCATGACATCAAATTCGTCCAATGGTACAACCATCAATTACAACCACCAAAAAAATTTAAGCATATTTAAAGGTTAACAAGAATGACAGCCGCACTTGGTAGGTTTATATCCGAAACATCTGTTAAATGCAAACAGTTCTTACAGGCCATCACTGGAAAGGAAGGCGCAATTTGGGATTCGAAATGAAAATAGGCCTTCAGGAAGTTAAAAACCTACTTAGCCGCTCTGCCACTCGTAATTGCACCATTGTTTGGGACTCGATAGTCAATGCATATCCGCAGCTAACCATCCTGCTTCTTTTGGAACAATAATGGGACCCTGTATTGCACCTTCGAGATCTTCATGTGGCTAGAATCGATCAGTTCGTTCAACAAACTCCTCAATTCTACTAGTTCCACATGCGACATCCAAAGGGGGCACAAACTAGACACTTCGAACTAGGCTGCCACCCAAATTTGCCGGCAACTGCACGTCTATGTATAAGGGTCTTGGGGAGTTCAAGAGGTATAAGATCATCCATTTCCTCCAAAATTGTTGCCCCAACATCGGGCACTTCAACCTTCACGTCAGATCTCCACCAAGATCATGAGGTATGTCATCGCACCCTTCTGCAACCCGTATTTCACTTGCATGGTGGAGAAGATCTCCACCTTTTGCTTGCCATCCCACTTACTTTGATATGCCACAACCACAAGGAGAACGCTTGTTGCCCTCTCACCTAAGATTGGCATTCCATTCAAATGTTGCATCAATGCCAACTTTGCCTTGATAAAGAGCTTATTTCTGGGCACGACTTCAAATTCTTCCAAGGGAACAACCATGAATTGCAACCACCAAAAAATTTTAAGAATGTTTAAAGGTTAACAAGAATGACAGTCGCACTTGGTAGGCTTATATCCCAAGCGTCCGACAAAAGCAAACCATTCTTCTAGTCCATCAACAGAAAGGAAGGCGCAATTTGGGATTCGGATTGTAAAGAGGACTTGATAAAGTTTAAATCCTACTTAGCCCCTCTGCCACTCGTAACTGCACCATTGTTTAAGACCCAATAGCCGATGCATATCCGCCGTTATCCCTCTTGCTTCTTTTGGAACAATAGTGGGACTCTGTATGGCACCTTGGAGGGCTTCATGTTGCTAGAATCGAGCAGTTCGTTCAACTACCTCCTCAATTCTACTTGTTCCACTTGCGAATCCAAAGGAGGCACAATCTAGAAGCTTTGAACTAGGCTCCTGCCCAATTTTGTGCTCAACTGCACGTCTAAGTGGAAGGGTCTTGGGGAGTTCAGGAGGTATAGGATCATCAAATTCCTCCAAAATTTTTGCACTAATATCGGGCACTTCAACCTTCACGTCAGTTCTCCACCAGGATTATTAGGTATGTCATCTCACCCTTCTACAACCCGTATTTCACTTGCATAGTGGCCAAGATCTCCACCTTTTGCTTGCCAGCCCACTTTCTTTGATTTGCCACAACCACAAGGAGAATGCATGTTGCCCTCTCACCTAAGATTGACATTCCATTCAAATCTTGCGTGAACGCCAACTTGGCCTTCATGAAAAACTCATTCCCGAGCATGACATCAAATTCTTCCAATGGTACAACTATCAATTACAACCACCAAAAATTTGCGACATCCAAAGGGGGCACAAACTAGACACTTCGAACTAGGCTCCCACCCAAATTTGTCGGCAACTGCACGTCTATGTATAAGGGTCTTGGGGAGTTCAAGAGGTATAAGATCATCCAATTCCTCCAAAATTGTTGCCCCAACATCGGGCACTTCAACCATCACGTCAGATCTCCACCAAGATCATGAGCTATGTCATCTCACCCTTCTGCAACCCATATTTCACTTGCATAGTGGAGAAGATCTCCACCTTTTGCTTGCCATCCCACTTACTTTGATATGCCACAACCACAAGGAGAACGCATGTTGCCCTTTCACCTTAGATTGGCATTCCATTCAAATGTTGCGTCAATGCCAACTTTGCCTTGATAAAGAGCTTATTCCTGGGCATGACTTCAAATTCGTCCAAGGGAACAACCATCAATTGCAACCACCAAAAAATTTTAAGAATGTTTAAAGGTTAACAAGAATGACAGCCGCACTTGGTAGGCTCATATCCCAAGCGTCCAACAAATGCAAAACATTCTTCTAGTCCATCAAAGGAAAGGAAGGCACAATTTGGGATTCGGATTGTAAAGAGGACTTCAGAAAGTTTAAATCTTACTTAGCCTCTCTGCCACTCGTAACTGCACCATTGTTTAAGACCCAACAGCCGATGCATATCCGCCGCTATCCATCTTGCTTCTTTTGGGGCAATAGTGGGACTCTGTATGGCACCTTGGAGGGCTTCATGTTGCTAGAATCGAGCAGTTCGTTCAACTACCTCCTCAATTCTACTAGTTCCACTTGCGATATCCCAGGGGGCACAATCTAGAAGCTTAGAACTAGGCTCCTGCCCAATTTTGTGGTCAACTACTCGTCTAAATAGAAGGGTCTTGGGAAGTTCAGGAGGTATAGCATCATCCAATTCCTTCAAAATTTTTGCCCCAACATCGGGCACTTCAACCTTCACGTCAGATCTCCACCAAGATCATGTGGTATGTCATCTCACCCTTCTACAACCCGTATTTCACTTGCATAGTGGCCAAGATCTCCACCTTTTGCTTGCCAGCCCACTTTCTTTGATGTGCCACAACCACAAGGAGAATGCATGTTGCCCTCTCACCTAAGATTGACATTCCTTTCAAATGTTGCGTGAACGCCAACTTGGCCTTGATAAAAAACTCATTCCCGAGCGAGACATCAAATTCGTCCAATGGTACAACCATCAATTACAACCACCAAAAAATTTTAAGCATGTGTAAGGGTTAACAAGAATGACACCAGCACTTGGTAGGTTTATATCCCAAACGTCCGATAAATGCAAACCGTTCTTCCAGGCCATCACAGGAAAGGAAGGCGCAATTTGGGATTCGAAATATAAAGAGGCCTTCAGGAAGTTAGAAACCGCCTTAGCCGCTCTGCCAGTCGTAACCGCACCATTGTTTTGGACTCAATAGTCGATGCATATCCGCAGCTAACCATCCTGCTTCTTTTGGAATAATAATGGGACCCTGTATTGCACCTTTAAGGGCTTTATGTGGATAGAATCGATTTGTTCGTTCAACAAACTCCTCAATTCTACTAGTTCCACATGCGACATCCAAAGGGGGCACAAACTTGAAACTTCGAACTAGGCTCCTGCCCTATTTTGTCAGCAATTGCACGTCTAAGTAGAAGGGACTTGGGGAGTTCAGGAGGTATAGGATAATCCAATTTCTCCAAAATTTTTGCGCCAACATCAGGCACTTCAACCTTTATGTTAGATCTCCACCAAGATCATGAGGTATGTCATCTCACCTTTCTACAACCCGTATTTCACTTGCATAGTGGAGAAGATCTCCACCTTTTGCTTGCCATCCCACTTACTTTGATATGCCACAACCACAAGGAGAACGCTTGTTGCCCTCTCACCTAAGATTGGCATTCCATTCAAATGTTGCATCAATGCCAACTTTGACTTGATGAAGAGCTTATTTCTGGGCACGACTTCAAATTCGTCCAAGGGAACAACCATCAATTGCAACCACCAAAAAATTTTAAGAATGTTTAAAGGTTAACAAGAATGACAGCCGCACTTGGTAGGCTTATATCCCAAGCATCCGATAAATGCAAACCGTTCTTCTAGTCCTTCAACGGATAGCAAGGCGCAATTTGGGATTCGGATTGTAAAGAGGACTTCAGAAAGTTGAAATCCTGCTTAGCCCCTCTACCATTCGTAACTACACCACTGTTTAGGACCCAATAGTCGATGCATATCCACCGCTATCCATCTTGCTTCTTTTGGAACAATAGTGGGACTCTGTATGACACCTTGGAGGGCTTCATGTTGCTAGAATCGAGCAGTTCGTTCAACTGTCTCCTCAATTCTACCAGTTCCACTTGCGANTCTTGCTTCTTTTGGAACAATAGTGGGACTCTATATGGCACCTTGGAGGGCTTCATGTTGCTAGAATCGAGCAGTTCGTTCAACTGTCTCCTCAATTCTACCAGTTCCACTTGCGATATCCAATGGAGGCACAATCTAGAAGCTTTGAAATAGGCTCCTGCCCAATTTTATGCTCAACTGCACGTCTAAGTAGATGGGTCTTGGGGAGTTCAGGTAGTATACGATCATCAAATTCCTCCAAAATTTTTGCACTAACATCGGGCACTTCAACCTTCACGTCAGTTCTCCACCAGGATCATTAGGTATGTCATCTGACCTACAACCCGTATTTTACCTGCATAGTGGACAATATCTCCACNGCACTAACATCGGGCACTTCAACCTTCACGTCAGTTCTCCACCAGGATCATTAGGTATGTCATCTCACCTACAACCCGTATTTTACCTGCATAGTGGACAAGATCTCCACCTTTTGCTTGCCAGCCCACTTTCTTTGATATGCCACAACCACAAGGAGAATGCATGTTGCACTCTCACCTAAGATTGGCATTCCTTTCAAATGTTGCATCCACGCCAACTTGGCCTTGATAAATAACTCATTCCTGAGCATGACATCAAATTCGTCCAATGGTACAACCATCAATTACAACCACCAAAAAATTTTAAGCATGTTTAAAGGATAACAAGAATGACAGCCGCACTTGGTAGGTTTATATCCCAAATGTCCGACAAAAGCAAACTATACTTCCAGGCCATCACATGAATGGAAGGCACAATTTGGGATTCGAAATGTAAAGAGGCCTTCAGGAAGTTAAAAACCAACTTACCCGCTCTGCCACTCATAATTGCACCATTGTTTAGGACTCGATAGTTGATGCATATCCGCAGCTAACCATCCAACTTCTTTTGGAACAATAATGGGACCCTGTATTGCACCTTCGAGGGCTTCATGTGGCTAGAATCGAGCAGTTCATTCAACAACCTCCTCAATTCTACAAGTTCCACATGCGACATCCAAAGGGGGCACAAACTAGAAACTTCGAACTAGGCTCCTGCCCAATTTTGTCGGCAACTGCACGTTTAAGTAGAAGGGTCTTGGGGAGTTCAGGAGGTATAAGATCATCCAATTCCTCCAAAATTTTTGCCCCAACATCAGGCACTTCAACCTTCACGTCAGATCTCCACCAAGATCATGAGGTATGTCATCTCACCCTTCTGCAACCCATATTTTGCTTGCATAGTGGACAAGATCTCCACCTTTTCCTTGCCATCCCTTTTACTTTTATTTGCCACAATCATAAGGAGAATGCATGTAGCCCTCTCATCTAAGATTGACATTCCATTCAAATGTTGCATCAATGCCAACTTTGCCTTGATAAGGAGCTCATTCCTGGGCATGACTTCAAATTCGTCCAAGGGTACAACCATCAATTACAACCACCAAAAATTTTTAAGAATGTTTAAAGGTTAACAAGAACGACAACCGCACTAGGTAGGTTTATATCCTAAGCGTCCTATAAATGCAAACCGTTCTTCCCATCCATCAAAGGAAAGGAAGGCGGAATTTGGGATACGGATTGTAAAAAGGACTTCAGAACGTTGAAAACCTACTTAGCCGCTCTACCACTCGTCACTGCCCCACTGTTTAGGACCCAATAGTCGATGCATATCTGCAGCAATCCATCTCGCTCCTTTTGGAACAATAGTGGGACTCTGTTTGGCACCTTGGAGGGCTTAATGTTGCTAGAATGGAGCAGTTTGTTGAACTATCTCCTACATTCTACCAATTCCACATGCGATATACNCCATCTCGCTCCTTTTGGAACAATAGTGGGACTCTGTTTGGCACCTTGGAGGGCTTCATGTTGCTAGAATGGAGCAGTTTGTTGAACTATCTCCTACATTCTACCAATTCCACATGCGATATACAAAGGGGGCACAATCTAGAAGCTTTGAACTAGGCTCCTGCCCAATTTTGTGGTCAACTACACGTCTAAGTAGAATGGTCTTGGGGAGTTCAGGAGGAATAGGATCATCAAATTCATCCAAAATTTTTGCCCCAACATCGGGCACTTCAACCTTCACGTCTGATCTCCACCAAGACCATGAGGTATGTCATCTCACCCTTCTACAACCTGTGTTTCACTTGCACAGTGGACAAGATCTCCACCTTTTACTTGCCAGCCCAGTTTCTTTGATATGCCACAACCACAAGGAGAACGCATGTTGCCCTCTCACCTAAGTTTGGCATTCCATTCAAATGTTGCATCAACGCAAACTTGGCCTTGAAAAAGAACTCATTCTTGAGTATGACATCAAATTCGTACAATGGTACAACCATCAATTATAATCACCAAAAAATTTTAAGAATGTTTAAAGGTTAACAAGAATGATAGTCGCACTTGGTAGGTTTATATCCCAAGCGTCCGATAAATGCAAACCGTTCTTCCAGGCCATCACAGGAAAGGAAGGTGCAATTTGGGATTCGGATTGTAAAGAGGCCTATAGAAAGTGGAAAACCTACTTAGCCGGTCTGCCACTCATAACTGCACCACTGTTTAGGACCCAATAGTTGATGGATATCCGCAGCTATCCATCTTGCTACTTTTGGAAGAATAGTGGGACTCTATATGGCACTTTAGAGGGCTTCATGTTGCTAGAATCGAGCAGTATGTTCAAAAATCTCCTCAATTCTACCAGTTCCACAAGCGATATCCCATGGGGCTCAATCTAGAAGCTTTGAACTAGGGTCCTGCACAATTTTGTGGTCAACTGCACGTCTAAGTAGAAGGGTCTTGGGGAGTTCAAGACATATAGGATCATCAAATTCCTCCTAAATTTTTGCCACAACATCGGGCACTTCAACCTTCACGTCAGATGATAATTCGGTATGTCATCTCACCCTTCTACAATCCGTATTTCACTTGCATTGTGGACAAGATCTCCACCTTTTGCTTGCCATCCCACTTACTTTGATTTGCCACAACCACATGGAGAACCCATGTTGCCCTATCACCTAAAATTAGCATTCCATTCAAATGTTGTGTCAACACCAACTTGGTGTTGATAAAGAACTCATTCTTGAGCATGATAGGAAATTCGTCCAAAGGTACAACCGTCAGTTACAACCCCCAAAAATTTTTAAGAATGTTTAAAGTTAAATAAGAATGACATCCACACTTGGTAGGTTTATATCCCAAGCGTCTGATAAATGCAAACCGTTCTTCCCGTCCATCACAGGAATAAAAGGCGCAATTTGGGATTCGGAATGTAAAAAGGCCTTCAGGAAGTTAAAACCTACTTTGCCACTCTGCCACTCGTAACTGCACCATTGTTTAGGACCCGATAGTCAATGCATATCTGCAGCTAACCATCCTGCTTCTTTTGGAACAATAGTGGGATTCTGTATGGCTGCTTCGAAGGCTTCTTGTGGCTAGAATCGAGTGGTTCGTTCAACAACCTCCTCAATTCTGCTCGTTCCACATGCGACATCCAAAGGGGGTACAAACTAGAAGCTTCAAACTAGGCTCCTTTCCAATTTGGTCGTCAACTGCACGTCAAAGTAGAAGGGTCTTGGGGAGTTCAGGAGGTATAAGATCATACAATTCCTCCAAAATTTTTGCCCCAACATCGGGCACTTCAACCTTCATGTCAGATCTCCACCATAATAATAAGGTATGTCATATCACCCAACTACAATCCGTATTTCACTTGCATAGAGGACAAGATCTCTACCTTTTACTTGCCATCGCTCAAACTTTGATATGCCTCAACCATAAGGAGAATGCATGTTGCCCTCTCACCTAAGATTGACATTCCATTCAAATGTTGCATCATTGTGGACTTTGCCTTGATAAAGAACTTATTCCTGAGCATGACTTCAAATTCGTCCAAGGGTACAACCATCAATTACAACCACCAAAAAATTTTAAGAATGTTTAAAGGTTAACAAGAATGACAGCCGCACTTGGTAGGTTTATATCCCAAGCGTCCGATAAATGCAAACCGTTCTTCCAGTCCATCAAAGGAAAGGTAGGCGCAATTTGGGATTCGGATTGTAAAGAGGCCTTCAAGAAGTTAAAAACCTACTTAGCCGCTTTGCCACTCGTAACTGCACCATTGTTTAGGACCCGATAGTCGATGCATATCCGTAGCTAACCATCCTGTTTCTTTTGGAACAATAGTGGGACTCTGTATGGCACCTTCAAGGGCTTCATGTGGCTAGAATCGAGCAGTTCATTCAACAACCTCCTCAATTCTACTAGTTCCACATTCAACATCCAAAGGGGGAACAAATAAGAAGCTTCGAACTAGGCTCCTACCCAATTTTGTGGTCAACTGCACGTTTAAGTAGAAGGGTCTTAGGGAGTTTAGGAGGTATAAGATCATCTAATTCCTCCAAAATTTTTGACCCAACATCGGGCACTTCAACCTTCACGTCAGATCTCCACCAACATCATGAGGTATGTCCTCTCACCCTTCTACAACCCATATTTCGCTTGCATAGGGGACAATATCTCCACCTTTTACTTGCCATCCCTCTTACATTGATATGCCACAACCATAAGGAGAATGCATGTTGCCCTCTCTCCTAAGATTGACATTCCATTCAAATGTTGCATCAATGCCAACTTTGCCTTGATAAAAAACTCATTCCTGAGCATGACTTCAAATTCATCCAAGGGTACAACCATCGATTACAACCACCAAAAAATTTTAAGAATGTTTAAAGGTTAACAAGAATGACAGCCGCACTTGGTAGGTTTATATCCCAAGCGTCCGATAAATGCAAACCGTTCTTCCAGTCCATCAAAGGAAAGGTAGGCGCAATTTGGGATTCGGATTGTAAAGAGGCCTTCAAGAAGTTAAAAACCTACTTAGCCGCTTTGCCACTCGTAACTGCACCATTGTTTAGGACCCGATAGTCGATGCATATCCGTAGCTAACCATCCTGTTTCTTTTGGAACAATAGTGGGACTCTGTATGGCACCTTCAAGGGCTTCATGTGGCTAGAATCGAGCAGTTCATTCAACAACCTCCTCAATTCTACTAGTTCCACATTCGACATCCAAAGGGGGCACAAATAAGAAGCTTCGAACTAGGCTCCTACCCAATTTTGTGGTCAACTGCACGTTTAAGTAAAAGGGTCTTAGGGAGTTTAGGAGGTATAAGATCATCTAATTCCTGCAAAATTTTTGACCCAACATCGGGCACTTCAACCTTCACGTCAGATCTCCACCAACATCATGAGGTATGTCCTCTCACCCTTCTACAACCCATATTTCGCTTGCATAGGGGACAATATCTCCACCTTTTACTTGCCATCCCTCTTACATTGATATGCCACAACCATAAGGAGAATGCATGTTGCCCTCTCTCCTAAGATTGACATTCCATTCAAATGTTGCATCAATGCCAACTTTGCCTTGATAAAAAACTCATTCCTGAGCATGACTTCAAATTCATCCAAGGGTACAACCATCGATTACAACCACCAAAAAATTTTAAGAATGTTTAAAGGTTAACAAGAATGACAGCCGCACAAGGTAGATTTATATCCCAAGCGTCCAATAAATGCAAACAGTTCTTCCAGTCCATCAAAGGAAAAGAAGGCGCAATTTGGGATTCGGATAGTAAAGAGACCTTCAGAAAGTTGAAAACCAACTTAGCTGCTCTGCCACTCGTAACTGCACCACTGTTTAGGACCCACTAGTTGATGTATATCCGCAGCTATCCATCATGCTTCTTTTGGAAGAATAGTGGGACTCTGTATGGCACCTTTGAGGGCTTCATGTTGCTAGAACCGAGCAGTTCGTTCAACTTCCTCCTTAGTTCTACTAGTTCCACATGTGATATCCAAAGGGGGCACAATCTAGAAGCTTTGAACTAGGCTCCTGCCCAATTTTGTGGTCAACTGCACGTCTAAGTAGAAGGGTCTTGGGGAGTTCAGGAGGAATATGATCATCAAATTCATCCAAAATTTTTGCCCCAACATCGGGCACTTCAACCTTCACGTCTGATCTCCACCAAGATCATGAGGTATGTCATCTCACCCTTCTACAACCCATATTTCACTTTCATAGTGGACAAAATCTCCACCTTTTGCTTGCCATCTCCCTTACTTTGATATACAACAACCACAAGGCGAACACATGTTGCCCTCTCACATAAGATTGGCATTCAATTCAAATGTTGCATCAATGCCAACTTTGCCTTGATAAAGAGCTTATTTCTGGGCACGACTTCAAATTCTTCCAAGGGAACAACCATGAATTGCAACCACCAAAAAATTTTAAGAATGTTTAAAGGTTAACAAGAATGACAGCCGCACTAGGTAGATTTATATCCCAAGCGTCCAATAAATGCAAACCGTTCTTCCAGTCCATCAAAGGAAAAGAAGGCGCAATTTGGGATTCGGATAGTAAAGAGACCTTCAGAAAGTTGAAAACCAACTTAGCTGCTCTGCCACTCGTAACTGCACCACTGTTTAGGACCCACTAGTTGATGTATATCCGCAGCTATCCATCATGCTTCTTTTGGAAGAATAGTGGGACTTTNAGACCTTCAGAAAGTTGAAAACCAACTTAGCTGCTCTGCCACTCGTAACTGCACCATTGTTTAGGACCCACTAGTTGATGTATATCCGCAGCTATCCATCATGCTTCTTTTGGAAGAATAGTGGGACTATGTATGGCACCTTTGAGGGCTTCATGTTGCTAGAACCGAGCAGTTCGTTCAACTTCCTCCTCAATTCTACTAGTTCCACATGTGATATCCAAAGGGGGCACAATCTAGAAGCTTTGAACTAGGCTCCTGCCCAATTTTGTGGTTAACTGCATGTCTAAGTAGAAGGGTCTTGGGGAGTTTAGGAGTTATAGGATCATCAAATTCCTTCAAAATTTTTGCCCCAACATTGGGCACTTTAACCTTCATGTCAGATCTCCACCATAATAATGAGGTATGTCATATCACCCATCTACAATCCGTAGTACACGTGCACAGTGGACAAGATCTCCACCTTTTGCTAGCCATTCCACTTACTTTGATAAGCCACAACCACAAGGACAACGCATGTTGCCCTCTCACTTAGGATTGGCATTCCATTCTAATGTCGCATCAATGCCAACTTGGCCTTGATAAAGACTCTCATTCCTGAGCACGACTTCATATTCGTCCATGGGTACAACTATCAATTACAACCTCCAAAAAATTTGAAGAATGTTTAAAGGTTAAGAAGAATGACAGCAGCACTTGGTAGGTTTATATCCCAAGCGTCTGACAAATGCAAACCGTTCTTCCAGTCCATCACAAGAAAGGAAGGTGCAATTTGGGATTCGGAATGTGAAGAGGCCTTGAGGAAGTTAAAAACCTACTTAGCCGCTCTGCCACTCGTAACTGCACCATTGTCTAGGACCCGGTAGTCGATGCATATCCGTAGCTATCCATCCTTTTTCTTTTGGAACAATAGTGGGACTCCGTATGGCACCTTCAAGGGCTTCATGTGGCTAGAATCGAGGAGTTCATTCAACAACCTCCTCAATTCTACTAGTTCCACATTCGACATCCAAAGGGGGCACAAATAAGAAACTTTGAACTAGGCTCCTGCCCAATTTTGTGGTCAATTGCACGTCTAAGTAGAAGGGTCACAGGGAGTTCAGGAGGTATAAGATCATCTAATTCCTCCAAAATTTTTGACCCAACATCAGGCACTTCAACCTTCACGTCAGATCTCCACCAACACCATGAGGTATGTCCTCTCACCCTTCTGCAACCCATATTTCGCTTGCATAGTGGACAAGATCTCCTCGTTTTACTTGCTATCCCTCTTACTTTGATATGCCAGAACCATAAGGATAATGCATGTTGCCCTCTCTCCTAAGATTGGCATTCCATTCAAATGTTGCATCATTGCGAACTTTGCCTTGATAAAGAACTCATTCCTGACCATGACTTCAAATTCATCCAAGGGTACAACCATCGATTACAACCACCAAAAAATTTTAAGAATGTTTAAAGGATAACAAGAATGACAGCCGCACTTGGTAGGTTTATATCCCAAGCATCCGATAAATGCAAACCGTTCTTCCAGTCCATCAAAGGAAAGGAAGGCGCAATTTGGGATTCGGATAGTAAAGAGACCTTCAGAAAGTTGACAACCAACTTAGCCGCTCTGCCACTCGTAACTGCACCACTGTTTAGGACCCACTAGTTGATGTATATCCGCAGCTATCCATCTTGCTTCTTTTGGAAGAATAGTGGGACTCTGTATGGCACCTTTGAGGGCTTCCTGTTGCTAGAACCGAGCAGTTGGTTCAACTTCCTCCTTAGTTCTACCAGTTCCACATGCGATATCCAAAGGGGGCACAATCTAGAAGCTTTGAACTAGGCTCCTGCCCAATTTTATGGTCAACCGCTTGTCTAAGTAGAAGGGTCTTGGGGAGTTTAGGAGTTATAGGATCATCAAATTCCTTCAAAATTTTTGCCCCAACATTGGGCACTTCAACCTTCACGTCAGATCTCCACTATAATAATGAGGTATGTCATATCACCCATCTACAATCCGTAGTACACTTGCATAGTGGACAAGATCTTCACCTTTTGCTAGCCATCCCACTTACTTTGATAAGCCACAACCACAAGGACAACCCATGTTGCCCTCTCACTTAAGATTGGCATTCCATTCTAATGTCGCATCAATGCCAACTTGGCCTTGATAAAGAATCTCATTCCTGAGCACGACTTCATATTCGTCCATGGGTACAACCATCAATTACAACCTCCAAAAAATTTGAAGAGTGTTTAAAATTTAAGAAGAATGACAGCCGCACTTGGTAGGTTTATATCCCAAGCGTCTGACAAATGCAAACCGTTCTTCCAGTCCATCACAAGAAAGGAAGGCGCAATTTGGGATTCGGAATGTAAAGAGGCCTTGAGGAAGTTAAAAACCTACTTAGCCGCTCTGCCACTCGTAACTGCACCATTCTTTAGGACCCGGTTGTCGATGCATATCCGTAGCTAACCATCCTTTTTCTTTTAGAACAATAGTGGGACTCCGTATGGCACCTTCAAGGGCTTCATGTGGCTAGAATCGAGCAGTTCATTCAACAACCTCCTCAATTCTACTAGTTCCTTGTGCGACATCCA
This sequence comes from Ilex paraguariensis, assembly GCA_963454935.2. Classification (NCBI taxonomy): domain Eukaryota; kingdom Viridiplantae; phylum Streptophyta; class Magnoliopsida; order Aquifoliales; family Aquifoliaceae; genus Ilex; species Ilex paraguariensis. The sequence continues at coordinate 308,974 of CAUOFW020002802.1, forward strand.
AAGGGGGCACAAACAAGAAACTTTGAACTAGGCTCCTGCCCAATTTTGCGGTCAACTGCACTTCTAAGTAGAAGAGTCTTGGGAAGTTCAGGAGGTATAAGACCATCCAATTCGTCCAAAATTTTGGCCCCAACAATGGGCACTTCAACCTTCACGTCAGATCTCCTCCAACATCATGAGGTATGTTATCTCACCCTTTTGCAACCCATATTTCGCTTGCATAGTGGACAAGATCTCCACCTTTTACTTGCCATACCTCTTACTGTGATATGCCTCAACCATAAGGAGAATGCATGTTTCCCTCTCACCTAAGATTGACATTCCATTCAAATGTTGCATCATTGCGAACTTTGCCTTGATAAAGAACTTATTCTTGAGCATGACTTCAAATTCGTCCAAGGGTACAACCATCGATTACAACCACCAAAAAATTTTAAGAATGTTTAAAGGTTAACAAGAATGACAGCCGCACTTGGTAGGTTTATATCCCAAGCGTCCGATAAATGCAAACCATTCTTCCAGTCCATCCCAAGAAAAGAAGGCGCAATTTGGGATTCGGAATGTAAAGAGGCCTTGGGGAAGTTAAAAACCTACTTAGCCGCTTTGCCACTCGTAACTGCACCAATGTTTAGGACCCGATAGTCGATGCATATCCGTAGCTAACCATCCTGTTTCTTTTGGAACAATAGTGGGACTCTGTATGGCACCTTTAAGGGCTTCATGTTGCTAGAATCGAGCAGTTCATTCAACAACCTCGTCAATTCTACTAGTTCCACATTCGACATCCAAAGGGGGCACAAATAAGAAGCTTCGAACTAGGCTCCTGCCCAATTTTGTGGTCAACTGCACGTCAAAGTAGAAGGGTCTTAGGGAGTTCAGGATGTATAAGTTCATCTAATTCCTCCAAAATTTTTGACCCAACATCGGGCACTTCAACGTTCACGCCAGATCTCCACCAACATCATGAGGTATGTCCTCTCACTCTTCTGCAACCCATATTTCGCTTGCATAGTGGACAATACCTCCACCTTTTACTTGCCATCCCTCTTACTTTGCTATGCCACAACCGTAAGGAGAATGCATATTGCTCTCTCTCATAAGATTGGCATTCCATTCAAATGTTGTATCAATGCCAACTTTGCCTTGATAAAGAACTCATTCCTGAGCATGACTTCAAATTCGTCCAAGGGTACAACCATCAATTACAACCACCAAAAAATTTTAAGAATGTTTAAAGGTTAACAAGAATGACAGCCGCACTTGGTATGTTTATATCCCGAGCGTCCGATAAATGCAAACCATTTTTCCAGTCCATCAAAGGAAAGGAAGGCGTAATTCGGGATTCGGATTGTAAAGAGGCCTTTAGGAAGTTGAAATCCTACTTAGCCGCTCTGCCACTTGTAACTGCATCATTGTTTAGGACCCAAAGGTCGATGCATATCTGTAGCTAACCATGTTTCTTCTTTTGGAACAATAGTGGGACCCTGTTTCGCACCTTGGAGGGCTTCAGGTTGCTAGAGTCGTGTAGCTCATTCAGATAACTCCTCAATTCTTCCAGGTCCACATGCGATGTCTAAAGGGTGCACAATCTAGAAGCTTTGAACTAGGCTCCTGCCCAATTTTGTGGCCAACTACAAGTGTAAGTAGAAGGGTCTTGGGGAGTTCAGGAGGTATAGGATCATCAAATTCCTCTATAATTTTTGCCCTAACATCGGGCACTTCAGCCTTCACGTTAGATCTCGACCAAGATCATAAGGTATGTCATCTCACCCTTCTACAACCCATATTTCACTTTCTAAGTGAACAAGATCTTCACCTTTTGCTGGCCACCCCTCTTACTATGAGATGCCACAACCACAAGGAGAACGCTTGTTGCCCCCTCACCTAAGATTGGCATTCCATTCAAGTGTTGCATCCATGCCAACTTTGCCTTGAAACACAACTCATTCATGAGCATGGCTTAAACTTTGTCCAATGGTACAACCATCGATTACAACCACCAAAAAATTTTAAGAATGTTTAAAGGTTAACAAGAATGAAAGCAGTACTTGGTAGGTTTATATCCCAAGCATCCGATAAATGCAAACCGTTCTTCCAGTCCATCAAAGGAAAGGAAGGCGCAATTTGGGATTCGGATAGTAACGAGGCCTTTAGAAAGTTAAAAACCTACTTAGCCGCTCTACAACTAATAATCGCACCATTGTTTAGGACCCGATAGTCGATGCATATCCGCAGCTAACCATCCTGCTTCTTTTGGAACAATAGTGGGACTCTCTATGACACCTTTGAGGGCTTCATGTGGCTAGAATCGAGCAGTTCATTCAACAACCTCCTCAATTCTACTAGTTCCACATGTGACATCCAAAGGGGGCACAAACTAGAAGCTTCGAACTAGGCTCCTGCCCAATTTTGTGGTCAACTGCACGTATAATTAGAAGGGTCTTGGGGAGTTCAGGAGGTATACGAACATCCAATTCCTAAAAAATTTTGGCCGCAACATCGTGCAATTCAACCTTCACGTTAGATCTCCACCCAGATCATGAGGTATGTCATCTCAGCCTTCTGCAACCCATATTTCGCTCGCATAGTGGACAAGATCTCCACCTTTTGCTTGCCATCCCTCTTACTTTGATATGCCACAACCACAAGGAGAACGCATGTTGCCCTCTCACCTAAGAATGGCATTCGATTCAAATGTTGCATCAAAGCCAACTTTGCCTCGATAAAAAACTCATTCCTGAGCATGACTTCAAATTTGTCCAAGGGTACAACCATTAATTACAACCACCAAAAAATTTTAAGAATGTTTAAAGGTTAACAAGAATGGCAGCCGCACTTGGTAGGTTTATATCCCAAGCATCCGATAAATGCAAACCGTTCTTCCAGTCCATCAAAGGAAAGGAAGGCGCAATTTGGGATTCGGATAGTAACGAGGCCTTTAGAAAGTTAAAAACCTACTTAGCCGCTCTACAACTAATAATCGCACCATTGTTTAGGACCCGNGTACTTGGTAGGTTTATATCCCAAGCATCCGATAAATGCAAACCGTTCTTCCAGTCCATCAAAGGAAAGGAAGGCGAAATTTGGGATTCGGATAGTAACGAGGCCTTTAGAAAGTTAAAAACCTACTTAGCCGCTCTACAACTAATAATCGGACCATTGTTTAGGACCCGATAGTCGATGCATATCCGCAGCTAACCATCCTGCTTCTTTTGGAACAATAGTGGGACTCTCTATGACACCTTTGAGGGCTTCATGTGGCTAGAATTGAGCAGTTCGTNGTTTAAAGGTTAACAAGAATGACAGCCGCACTTGGTATGTTTATATCCCGAGCGTCCGATAAATGCAAACCGTTCTTCCAGTCCATCACAAGAAAGGAAGGCGCAATTTGGGATTCGAAATGTAAAGAGGCCATGAGGAAGTTAAAAACGTACTTAGCCTCTCTGCCACTCGTAACTGCACCATTCTTTAGGACTCGGTAGTCGATGCATATCCGTAGCTAACCATCCTGTTTCTTCTGGAACAATAGTGGGACTCCGTATGGCACCTTCAAGGGCTTCATGTGGCTAGAATGGAGCAGTTCATTCAACAACCTCCTCAATTCTACTAGTTCCATATGCGACATCCAAAGGGGGAACAAACTAGAAGCTTCGAATTAGGCCCCTGCGCAATTTTGCGGTCCACTACACGTCTAAGTAGAAGGGTCTTGGGGAGATCAGGAGGTATAAGGCCATCCAATTCGTCCAAAATTTTGGACGCAACAATGGGCACTTCAACCTTCACGTCAGATCTCCACCAACATCATGAGGTATGTCATCTCACCCTTTTGCAACCCATATTTCGCTTGCATAGTGGACAAGATCTCCACCTTTTACTTGCGATCCCTCTTGCTTTGATATGCCTCAACCTTAAGGAGAATGCATGTTGCCCTCTCACCTAAGATTGACATTCCATTCAAATGTTGGATCATTGCGAACTTTGCCTTGATTAAGAACTTATTCCTGAGCATGACCTCAAATTCGTACAAGGGTACAACCATCAATTATAGGCACCAAAAAATTTTAAGAATGTTTAAAGGTTAACAAGAATGACAGCGGCACCTGGTAGGTTTATATCCCAAGCGTCCGATAAATGCAAACCATTCTTCCAGTCCATCCCAAGAAAAGAAGGCGCAATTTGGGATTCGGAATGTAAAGAGGCCTTGGGGAAGTTAAAAACCTACTTAGCCGCTTTGCCACTCGTAACTGCACCAATGTTTAGGACCCGATAGTCGATGCATATCCGTAGCTAACCATCCTGTTTCTTTTGGAACAATAGTGGGACTCTGTATGGCACCTTTAAGGGCTTCATGTTGCTAGAATCGAGCAGTTCATTCAACAACCTCGTCAATTCTACTAGTTCCACATTCGACATCCAAAGGGGGCACAAATAAGAAGCTTCGAACTAGGCTCCTGCCCAATTTTGTGGTCAACTGCACGTCAAAGTAGAAGGGTCTTAGGGAGTTCAGGATGTATAAGTTCATCTAATTCCTCCAAAATTTTTGACCCAACATCGGGCACTTCAACGTTCACGCCAGATCTCCACCAACATCATGAGGTATGTCCTCTCACTCTTCTGCAACCCATATTTCGCTTGCATAGTGGACAATACCTCCACCTTTTACTTGCCATCCCTCTTACTTTGCTATGCCACAACCGTAAGGAGAATGCATATTGCTCTCTCTCATAAGATTGGCATTCCATTCAAATGTTGTATCAATGCCAACTTTGACTTGATAAAGAACTCATTCCTGAGCATGACTTCAAATTCGTCCAAGGGTACAACCATCGATTACAACCACCAAAAAATTTTAAGAATGTTTAAAGGTTAACAAGAATGACAGCGGCACCTGGTAGGTTTATATCCCAAGCGTCCGATAAATGCAAACCATTCTTCCAGTCCATCCCAAGAAAAGAAGGCGCAATTTGGGATTCGGAATGTAAAGAGGCCTTGGGGAAGTTAAAAACCTACTTAGCCGCTTTGCCACTCGTAACTGCACCAATGTTTAGGACCCGATAGTCGATGCATATCCGTAGCTAACCATCCTGTTTCTTTTGGAACAATAGTGGGACTCTGTATGGCACCTTTAAGGGCTTCATGTTGCTAGAATCGAGCAGTTCATTCAACAACCTCGTCAATTCTACTAGTTCCACATTCGACATCCAAAGGGGGCACAAATAAGAAGCTTCGAACTAGGCTCCTGCCCAATTTTGTGGTCAACTGCACGTCAAAGTAGAAGGGTCTTAGGGAGTTCAGGATGTATAAGTTCATCTAATTCCTCCAAAATTTTTGACCCAACATCGGGCACTTCAACGTTCACGCCAGATCTCCACCAACATCATGAGGTATGTCCTCTCACTCTTCTGCAACCCATATTTCGCTTGCATAGTGGACAATACCTCCACCTTTTACTTGCCATCCCTCTTACTTTGCTATGCCACAACCGTAAGGAGAATGCATATTGCTCTCTCTCATAAGATTGGCATTCCATTCAAATGTTGTATCAATGCCAACTTTGACTTGATAAAGAACTCATTCCTGAGCATGACTTCAAATTCGTCCAAGGGTACCACCATCGATTACAACCACCAAAAAATTTTAAGAATGTTTAAAGGTTAACAAGAATGAAAGCAGTACTTGGTAGGTTTATATCCCAAGCATCCGATAAATGCAAACCGTTCTTCCAGTCCATCAAAGGAAAGGAAGGCGCAATTTGGGATTCGGATAGTAACGAGGCCTTTAGAAAGTTAAAAACCTACTTAGCCGCTCTACAACTAATAATCGCACCATTGTTTAGGACCCGATAGTCGATGCATATCCGCAGCTAACCATCCTGCTTCTTTTGGAACAATAGTGGGACTCTCTATGACACCTTTGAGGGCTTCATGTGGCTAGAATCGAGCAGTTCATTCAACAACCTCCTCAATTCTACTAGTTCCACATGTGACATCCAAAGGGGGCACAAACTAGAAGCTTCGAACTAGGCTCCTGCCCAATTTTGTGGTCAACTGCACGTATAATTAGAAGGGTCTTGGGGAGTTCAGGAGGTATACGAACATCCAATTCCTAAAAAATTTTGGCCGCAACATCGTGCAATTCAACCTTCACGTTAGATCTCCACCCAGATCATGAGGTATGTCATCTCAGCCTTCTGCAACCCATATTTCGCTCACATAGTGGACAAGATCTCCACCTTTTGCTTGCCATCCCTCTTACTTTGATATGCCACAACCACAAGGAGAACGCATGTTGCCCTCTCACCTAAGAATGGCATTCGATTCAAATGTTGCATCAAAGCCAACTTTGCCTCGATAAAAAACTCATTCCTGAGCATGACTTCAAATTTGTCCAAGGGTACAACNGAGGTATGTCATCTCACCCTTTTGCAACCCATATTTCGCTTGCATAGTGGACAAGATCTCCACCTTTTACTTGCCATACCTCTTACTTTGATATGCCTCAACCATAAGGAGAATGCATGTTTCCCTCTCACCTAAGATTGACATTCCATTCAAATGTTGCATCATTGCGAACTTTGCCTTGATAAAGAACTTATTCTTGAGCATGACTTCAAATTCGTCCAAGGGTACAACCATCAATTACAACCACCAAAAAATTTTAAGAATGTTTAAAGGTTAACAAGAATGACAGCCGCACTTGGTATGTTTATATCCCGAGCGTCCGATAAATGCAAACCGTTCTTCCAGTCCATCACAAGAAAGGAAGGCGCAATTTGGGATTCGGAATGTAAAGAGGCCATGAGGAAGTTAAAAACGTACTTAGCCTCTCTGCCACTCGTAACTGCACCATTCTTTAGGACTCGGTAGTCGATGCATATCCGTAGCTAACCATCCTGTTTCTTCTGGAACAATAGTGGGACTCCGTATGGCACCTTCAAGGGCTTCATGTGGCTAGAATGGAGCAGTTCATTCAACAACCTCCTCAATTCTACTAGTTCCATATGCGACATCCAAAGGGGGAACAAACTAGAAGCTTCGAATTAGGCCCCTGCGCAATTTTGCGGTCCACTACACGTCTAAGTAGAAGGGTCTTGGGGAGATCAGGAGGTATAAGGCCATCCAATTCGTCCAAAATTTTGGACGCAACAATGGGCACTTCAACCTTCACGTCAGATCTCCACCAACATCATGAGGTATGTCATCTCACCCTTTTGCAACCCATATTTCGCTTGCATAGTGGACAAGAACTCCACCTTTTACTTGCCANCAACCTTCACGTCAGATCTCCACCAACATCATGAGGTATGTCATCTCACCCTTTTGCAACCCATATTTCGCTTGCATAGTGGACAAGATCTCCACCTTTTACTTGCGATCCCTCTTGCTTTGATATGCCTCAACCTTAAGGAGAATGCATGTTGCCCTCTCACCTAAGATTGACATTCCATTCAAATGTTGGATCATTGCGAACTTTGCCTTGATTAAGAACTTATTCCTGAGCATGACCTCAAATTCGTACAAGGGTACAACCATCAATTATAGGCACCAAAAAATTTTAAGAATGTTTAAAGGTTAACAAGAATGACAGCGGCACCTGGTAGGTTTATATCCCAAGCGTCCGATAAATGCAAACCATTCTTCCAGTCCATCCCAAGAAAAGAAGGCGCAATTTGGGATTCGGAATGTAAAGAGGCCTTGGGGAAGTTAAAAACCTACTTAGCCGCTTTGCCACTCGTAACTGCACCAATGTTTAGGACCCGATAGTCGATGCATATCCGTAGCTAACCATCCTGTTTCTTTTGGAACAATAGTGGGACTCTGTATGGCACCTTTAAGGGCTTCATGTTGCTAGAATCGAGCAGTTCATTCAACAACCTCGTCAATTCTACTAGTTCCACATTCGACATCCAAAGGGGGCACAAATAAGAAGCTTCGAACTAGGCTCCTGCCCAATTTTGTGGTCAACTGCACGTCAAAGTAGAAGGGTCTTAGGGAGTTCAGGATGTATAAGTTCATCTAATTCCTCCAAAATTTTTGACCCAACATCGGGCACTTCAACGTTCACGCCAGATCTCCACCAACATCATGAGGTATGTCCTCTCACTCTTCTGCAACCCATATTTCGCTTGCATAGTGGACAATACCTCCACCTTTTACTTGCCATCCCTCTTACTTTGCTATGCCACAACCGTAAGGAGAATGCATATTGCTCTCTCTCATAAGATTGGCATTCCATTCAAATGTTGTATCAATGCCAACTTTGACTTGATAAAGAACTCATTCCTGAGCATGACTTCAAATTCGTCCAAGGGTACCACCATCGATTACAACCACCAAAAAATTTTAAGAATGTTTAAAGGTTAACAAGAATGACAGCAGTACTTGGTAGGTTTATATCCCAAGCATCCGATAAATGCAAACCGTTCTTCCAGTCCATCAAAGGAAAGGAAGGCGCAATTTGGGATTCGGATAGTAAAGAGGCCTTTAGAAAGTTAAAAACCTACTTAGCCGCTCTACAACTAATAATCGGACCATTGTTTAGGACCCGATAGTCGATACATATCCGCAGCTAACCATCCTGCTTCTTTTGGAACAATAGTGGGACTCTCTATGACACCTTTGAGGGCTTCATGTGGCTAGAATCGAGCAGTTCGTTCAACAACCTCCTCAATTCTACTAGTTCCACATGTGACATCCAAAGGGGGCACAAACTAGAAGCTTCGAACTAGGCTCCTGCCCAATTTTGTGGTCAACTGCACGTATAATTAGAAGGGTCTTGGGGAGTTCAGGAGGTATACGAACATCCAATTCCTAAAAAATTTTGGCCCCAACATCGTGCAATTCAACCTTCACGTTAGATCTCCACCCAGATCATGAGGTATGTCATCTCAGCCTTCTGCAACCCATATTTCGCTCACATAGTGGACAAGATCTCCACCTTTTGCTTGCCATCCCTCTTACTTTGATATGCCACAACCACAAGGAGAACGCATGTTGCCCTCTCACCTAAGATTGGCATTCCATTCAAATGTTGCATCAATGCCAACTTGGCCTTGATAAAGAACTCATTCCTGAGCATGACTTCAAATTCGTCCAAGGGTACAACCATCAATTACAACCACCAAAAAATTTTAAGAATGTTTAAAGGTTAACAAGAATGACAGCCGCACTTGGTAGGTTTATATCCCAAGCGTCCGACAACTGCAAACCGTTCTTCCAGTCCCTCAAAGGAAAGGGAGGCACAATTTGGGATTTGGAATGTAAAGAGGCCTTCAGGAAGTTAAAAAGCTACTTAGCCGCTCTGTCGCTGGTAACTGACCCATTGTTTTGGACGCGATAGTCGACGCATATCTGCAGCTAACCATCCTTCTTCTTTTGGAACAATAGTGGGACTTTGTATGGCACCTTGGTGGGCTTCATGTCGCTAGAATCGAGCAGTTCGTTCAACTACCTCCTCTATTCTACGAGTTCCACATGCGACATCCAAGGGGGGCACAATCTAGAAGCTTTGAACTTGGCTCCTGCCGAATTTTGGGGTCAACTGCACGTCTAAGAAGAAAGGTCTAGAGAGTTCAAGAGGTATAAGTTCATCCAATTCCTCAATAAATTTTGCCCGAACATCGGGCACTTCAACCTTCACGTCAGGTCTCCACCAAGATCATAAGGTATGTCATCTCACCCTTCTGCAACCCATATTTCACTTGTACTGTGGACAAGATCTCCACCTTTTGCTTGCCATCCATTTTACTTTGATATGCCACAACTAGAAGGCGAACGCATGTTGCCTTCTCACCTAAGATTGGCATTCCATTCAAATGTTGCATCAATTCCAACTTTGCCTTGATAAAGAACTTATTCTGAGCAGGACTTCAAATTCGTCCTAGGGTACAACCACCAATTACAACCACAAAAAATTTTTAAGAATGTTTAAAGGTGAACAAGAATGACAGCCGAACATGGTTGTTTTATATCCCAACCGTTCGATAAATGCAAATCGTTCTTCAAGTCCGTCACTGGAAAGGAAGGCGCAATTTGGGATTCGGATTGTAAAGCGGCCTTCAAGAAGTTGAAAGCCTACTTAGCCGCTTTGCCACTCGAAACTGCCCTACTGTTTAGCACCTGATAGTCGATGCATATCCGCAACTAACCATCTTGCTTCGTTTGGAACAATAGTGGGACTCTGTATGGCACCTTGGTGGGCTTCATGTTGCTAGAATCGAGTAGTTCGTTCAACTACCTCCACAATGCCACTCGTTGCACTTGCGACATCTGAAAAGGGCACAATCTAGAAGGTTTGAACTAGGCTCCTGCCCAATTTTTGTGGTCAACTATACATTTAAGTAGAAGGGTCTTGGGGAGTTTAGGACGTATAAGATCATCAAATTCCTCCATAATTTTTGCCCGAATATTGGGCATTTCAGCCTTCACGATAGATCTCAACCAAGATCATGAGGTATGTCATCTCACCCTTCTGCAACCCATATTTTACTTGTATAGTGGACACGATCTCCACCTTTTTCTTGCCATCCCACTTACTTTGATATGCCACAACCCCAAGGAGAACGCATATTGCCCTCTCACCTAAGATTGACATTCCATTCAAATGTTGCATCAATGTCAACTTGGCCATGACAAATAACTCATTCCTGAGCACGACTTCAAATTCGTCCAAGGGTAGAACCATCAATCACAACCACCAAAAATTTTTAAGAATGTTTAAAGGTTAACAAGAATGACAGGCGCACTTGGTAGGTTTATATCCCAAGCGTCCGATAAATGCAAATCGTTCTTCCTGTCCATCAAAGGAAAGGAAGGCGCAATTTGGGATTCGTAATGTAAAGAGGCCTTCCGGAAGATAAAAACCTATTGTTTAGGACCAGATAGTCGATGCATATCCGCAGCTAACCATCCTTCTTATTTTGGAACAATAGTGGGACTCTGTATGGCACCTTAGAGGGCTTCATGTTGCTAGAATCGAGCATTTTGTTCAACAACCTCCTCAATTCTACTAGTTACACAAGCGACATCCACAAGCGGCACAAACTTGAAGCTTCGAACTAGTCTCCTGCCCTATCTAGTGGTCACCTGCACGTCTACGTAATAGGGTCTTGGGGAGTTGAGGTGGTATAAGATCATCCAATTCCTCCAAAATTTTTGCTCTAACAGCGGGCACTTCAACCTTCATGTCAAATCTCCACCAAGATTATGAGGTACGTCATTTCACCCTTCTGCAACCCATATTTCACTTTTATAGTGGACAAGATCTCCACTTTTCGCTTGCCTTCCCACTTACTTTGATATGACACAACCACAAGGAGAACGCATGTTGCCCTCTCACCTAAGATTGGCATTCCATTCAAATGTTGCATCAACGCCAACTTGGCCATGATAAAGAACGCATTCCTGAACACGACTTCAAATTCGTCCAAGGGTTCAACCATCAATTACAACCACCAAAAAATTCTAAGAATGTTTAAAGGTTAACAAGAAAGATAGCCGCACTTGGTAAGATTATATCCCAAGCGTCTGATAAATGCAAACCGTTCTTCCAGTCCATCAAAAAAAAGGAAGGCGCAATTTGGGATTCGGAATGTAAAGAGGCATTCAGGAAGTTAAAAACCTACTTAGCCGCTATGTCACTCGAAATTGCACCATTGTTGTGGACCCGATAGTCGATGCATATCCGTGGCTAACCATCCTTCTTCTTTTGGAACAATAGTGGGACTCTGTATGGCACCTTGGAGGGCATCATGTGGCTAGAATCGAGGAGTTTGTTCAACTACCTCCTCTATTCTACCAGTTCCACATGCGACATCCAAAGGGGGCACAATCTAGAAGCTTTGAACTAGGCTCTTGCCCAATGTTGTGTCAACTACACATCTAAGAGGAAAGGTCTGGGGTAGTTCTGGTGGTATAAGATCATCAAATTCCCCAGTAATTATTGCCATAACATCGAACACCTCAAGCTTCACGTCATATCTCCACCAAGATATTTCACTTGCATAGTGGACAAGATCTCCTCATTTTGCTTGCCATCTCTCTTACTTTGACATGCCACAACCACAAGGCGAACGCATGTTGCCCCCCCACCTAAGATTGGCATTCCATTCAAATGTTGCATCAATGCCAACTTTGCCTTGATAAAGAACTCATTCCTGAGCATGACTTCAAATTCATCCAAGGATACAACCATCAATTACAACCACCAAAAAATTTTAAGAACGTTTATCGGTTAACAAGAATGACAGTCGCACTTGGTAGGTTTATATCCCAAGCGTCCGATAAATGCAAACTGTTCTTCCACTCCATCAATGGAAAGGAAGGCGCAATTTGGGATTCGGATCGTAAAGAGGCCTTCAGAAGTTGAAAACCAACTTAGCCGCTCTGCCACTCGTAACGGCACCACTGTTTAGGACCCGATAGTCGATACATATGCGCAGCTAACCATCTAACTTCTTTTGGAACAATACAGGAACTCTGTATGGCACCTTGGAGGGCAACATGTTGCTAGAATCGAGCTGTTCGTTCAACTACCTCCTCAATTCTACAAGTTCCACATGCGACATCCAAAGGGGGCACAATCTTGAAGCTTTGAACTAGGCTCCTGTCCAATTTTGTGGTCAACTACACGTCTAAGAAGAAAGGTCTGGGGGAGTCCAGGAGGTATAAGATGATCAAATTCCTCAATAATTTTTGCCCCAACATCGGGCACTTCAACCTTCGCGTCAAGTCTCCACCAAGATCATGAGGTAAGTCATCTCACCCCTCTGCAACCCATATTTCACTTCCATAGTGGACAAGATCTCCACCTTTTGCTTGCTATCCCACTTACTTTGATACGCCACAACAAGAAGGAGAACGCATGATGCCCCCTCACCTAAGATTGGCATTCCATTCAAATGTTGCATCAATGCAAATTTGGCCAAGATAAAGATCTCATTCGTGAGCCCGACTTCAAATTCGTCCAAGGGTACAACCATCAATTACAACCACCAAAAAATTTTACGAATGTTTAAAGGTTAACAAGACTGACAGCGGCACTTGGTAGGTTTATATCCCAAGGATACGATAAATGCAAACCATTCTTCCTGTCCATCAAAGGAAAAGNCACCACTGTTTAGGACCCGATAGTCGATACATATGCGCAGCTAACCATCTAACTTCTTTTGGAACAATACAGGAACTCTGTATGGCACCTTGGAGGGCAACATGTTGCTAGAATCGAGCAGNAAAGCCAACTTTGCCTCGATAAAAAACTCATTCCTGAGCATGACTTCAAATTTGTCCAAGGGTACAACCATCAATTACAACCACCCAAAAATTTTAAGAATGTTTAAAGGTTAACAAGAATGACAGCCGCACTTGGTAGGTTTATATCCCAAGCGTCCGACAACTGCAAACCGTTCTTCCAGTCCCTCAAAGGAAAGGGAGGCACAATTTGGGATTTGGAATGTAAAGAGGCCTTCAGGAAGTTAAAAAGCTACTTAGCCGCTCTGTCGCTGGTAACTGACCCATTGTTTTGGACGCGATAGTCGACGCATATCTGCAGCTAACCATCCTTCTTCTTTTGGAACAATAGTGGGACTTTGTATGGCACCTTGGTGGGCTTCATGTCGCTAGAATCGAGCAGTTCGTTCAACTACCTCCTCTATTCTACGAGTTCCACATGCGACATCCAAGGGGGGCACAATCTAGAAGCTTTGAACTTGGCTCCTGCCTAATTTTGGGGTCAACTGCACGTCTAAGAAGAAAGGTCTAGAGAGTTCAAGAGGTATAAGTTCATCCAATTCCTCAATAAATTTTGCCCGAACATCGGGCACTTCAACCTTCACGTCAGGTCTCCACCAAGATCATAAGGTATGTCATCTCACCCTTCTGCAACCCATATTTCACTTGTACTGTGGACAAGATCTCCACCTTTTGCTTGCCATCCATTTTACTTTGATATGCCACAACTAGAAGGCGAACGCATGTTGCCTTCTCACCTAAGATTGGCATTCCATTCAAATGTTGCATCAACGCCAACTTGGCCATGATAAAGAACGCATTCCTGAACACGACTTCAAATTCGTCCAAGGGTTCAACCATCAATTACAACCACCAAAAAATTCTAAGAATGTTTAAAGGTTAACAAGAAAGATAGCCGCACTTGGTAAGATTATATCCCAAGCGTCTGATAAATGCAAACCGTTCTTCCAGTCCATCAAAAAAAAGGAAGGCGCAATTTGGGATTCGGAATGTAAAGAGGCATTCAGGAAGTTAAAAACCTACTTAGCCGCTATGTCACTCGAAATTGCACCATTGTTGTGGACCCGATAGTCGATGCATATCCGTGGCTAACCATCCTTCTTCTTTTGGAACAATAGTGGGACTCTGTATGGCACCTTGGAGGGCATCATGTGGCTAGAATCGAGGAGTTTGTTCAACTACCTCCTCTATTCTACCAGTTCCACATGCGACATCCAAAGGGGGCACAATCTAGAAGCTTTGAACTAGGCTCTTGCCCAATGTTGTGTCAACTACACATCTAAGAGGAAAGGTCTGGGGTAGTTCTGGTGGTATAAGATCATCAAATTCCCCAGTAATTATTGCCATAACATCGAACACCTCAAGCTTCACGTCATATCTCCACCAAGATATTTCACTTGCATAGTGGACAAGATCTCCTCATTTTGCTTGCCATCTCTCTTACTTTGACATGCCACAACCACAAGGCGAACGCATGTTGCCCCCTCACCTAAGATTGGCATTCCATTCAAATGTTGCATCAATGCCAACTTTGCCTTGATAAAGAACTCATTCCTGAGCATGACTTCAAATTCATCCAAGGATACAACCATCAATTACAACCACCAAAAAATTTTAAGAACGTTTATCGGTTAACAAGAATGACAGTCGCACTTGGTAGGTTTATATCCCAAGCGTCCGATAAATGCAAACTGTTCTTCCACTCCATCAATGGAAAGGAAGGCGCAATTTGGGATTCGGATCGTAAAGAGGCCTTCAGAAGTTGAAAACCAACTTAGCCGCTCTGCCACTCGTAACGGCACCACTGTTTAGGACCCGATAGTCGATACATATGCGCAGCTAACCATCTAACTTCATTTGGAACAATACAGGAACTCTGTATGGCACCTTGGAGGGCAACATGTTGCTAGAATCGAGCTGTTCGTTCAA
This sequence comes from Ilex paraguariensis, assembly GCA_963454935.2. Lineage (NCBI taxonomy): Eukaryota > Viridiplantae > Streptophyta > Magnoliopsida > Aquifoliales > Aquifoliaceae > Ilex > Ilex paraguariensis. Next base: position 324,150 of record CAUOFW020002802.1, read on the forward strand.
CTACCTCCTCAATTCTACAAGTTCCACATGCGACATCCAAAGGGGGCACAATCTTGAAGCTTTGAACTAGGCTCCTGTCCAATTTTGTGGTCAACTACACGTCTAAGAAGAAAGGTCTGGGGGAGTCCAGGAGGTATAAGATGATCAAATTCCTCAATAATTTTTGCCCCAACATCGGGCACTTCAACCTTCGCGTCAAGTCTCCACCAAGATCATGAGGTAAGTCATCTCACCCCTCTGCAACCCATATTTCACTTCCATAGTGGACAAGATCTCCACCTTTTGCTTGCTATCCCACTTACTTTGATACGCCACAACAAGAAGGAGAACGCATGATGCCCCCTCACCTAAGATTGGCATTCCATTCAAATGTTGCATCAATGCCAATTTGGCCAAGATAAAGATCTCATTCCTGAGCCCGACTTCAAATTCGTCCAAGGGTACNGGCTCCTGCCGAATTTTGGGGTCAACTGCACGTCTAAGAAGAAAGGTCTAGAGAGTTCAAGAGGTATAAGTTCATCCAATTCCTCAATAAATTTTGCCCGAACATCGGGCACTTCAACCTTCACGTCAGGTCTCCACCAAGATCATAAGGTATGTCATCTCACCCTTCTGCAACCCATATTTCACTTGTACTGTGGACAAGATCTCCACCTTTTGCTTGCCATCCATTTTACTTTGATATGCCACAACTAGAAGGCGAACGCATGTTGCCTTCTCACCTAAGATTGGCATTCCATTCAAATGTTGCATCAATTCCAACTTTGCCTTGATAAAGAACTTATTCTGAGCAGGACTTCAAATTCTTCCTAGGGTACAACCACCAATTACAACCACAAATTTTNTTTTGCCCCAACATCGGGCACTTCAACCTTCGCGTCAAGTCTCCACCAAGATCATGAGGTAAGTCATCTCACCCCTCTGCAACCCATATTTCACTTCCATAGTGGACAAGATCTCCACCTTTTGCTTGCTATCCCACTTACTTTGATACGCCACAACAAGAAGGAGAACGCATGATGCCCCCTCACCTAAGATTGGCATTCCATTCAAATGTTGCATCAATGCAAATTTGGCCAAGATAAAGATCTCATTCCTGAGCCCGACTTCAAATTCGTCCAAGGGTACAACCATCAATTACAACCACCAAAAAATTTTACGAATGTTTAAAGGTTAACAAGAATGACAGCGGCACTTGGTAGGTTTATATCCCAAGGATACGATAAATGCAAACCATTCTTCCTGTCCATCAAAGGAAAGGAAGGAGCAATTTAGGATTCGGATCGTAAAGAGGCCTTCAGGAAGTTTAAAACCTATTTAGTCGCTCTGCCACTCGTAACTGCACCACTGTTTAGGACCCGATACTCGATGCATATCCGCAGCTAACCATCTTGCTTGTTTTGGAACAATAGTGGGACTCTGTGTGGAACCTTAGAGGGCTTGATGTTGCTAGAATTGAGCAGTTCGTTCAACTACGTCCTCAATTCTACCAGTTCCACATGCGACATCCAAAGGGGGCACAATCTAGAAGCTTTGAACTAGGTTCCTGCCCAATTTTTTTGGTCAACTGCACGTCTAAGTAGAGGGGTCTTGGGGAGTTCAGGAGGTATAAGATTATCAAATTCCTTAATAATTTTTGGCGCAACATAGGGCACTTCAGCCTTCATGTTAGATCTCCACCAAGATCATCAGGTATGTCATCTCACCCTTGCTTGCTATCCCACTTACTTTGATATGCCACAACCACAAGGAGAACGCATGTTGCCCTCTCACTAAAGATTGGCATTCTATTCAAATGTTCCATCAATTGCAACTTGCCCATGATAAAGATCCCATTCCTGAGCACGACTTCAAATTCGTCCAAGGGTACAACCATCATTTACAACCAGCAAAAAATTTTAGGAATGTTTAATGGTTAACAAGAATGACAGACGCACTAGGTAGGTTTATATCCCAAGCGTCCGATAAATGCAAACCATTCTTCCACTCCATCAAATGAAAGGAAAGAGGAATTTGGGATTCGGAATGTAAAGAGGCCTTCAGGAAGATAAAAACCCACTTAGCTGCTCTACCACTCGTAATTGCACCATTGTTTTGGACCCGATAGTTGATGCATATCGGCAGCTAACCACCCTTCTTCTTTTGGAGCAATTGTAGGACTCTGTATGACACCTTGGAGGGCTTCATGATGTTAGAATCGAGGAGTTCATTCTACAACTTCCTCAATTCTACCAGTTCCACATGCGACATCCAAAAGGGGCACAAACTAGAAGCTTCGAACTAGGCTCCGGCCCAATTTAGGGGTCAACTGCACATGTAAGTTGAAGGGTCTTGCGGATTTCAGGAGGTACAAGATCATCCAATTCCTCCAAAATTTTTGCCCCAACATCGGGCACTTCAACCTTCACATCAAAACACCACCATGATCATGGGGTATGTCATCTCACTCTTCTGCAACCCAAATTTCAGTTGCATAGTCGACAAGATCTCCACATTTTGCTTGCCATCCTACTTTCTTTGATATGCCACAACCACAAGGAGAACACATGTTGCCCTCCCACCTAATATTGGCATTCCATTCAAATGTTGCATCAATGCCAACTTGGCCTTGATAAAGAACTTTTTCCTGAGCATGACTTAAAATTTGTCCATGGGTACAACCATCAATTACAATCACCAAAAAATTTTAACAATGTTTGAAGGTTAACAAGAATGACAACCACAATTGGTAGGTTTATATCCCAAGCGTCCGATAAATGCAAACCGTTCTTCCTGTCCATCAAAGGAAAGGAAGGCACAATTTTGGATTTGGAATGTAAAGAGGCCTTCAGGAAGTTAAAAACCTACTTAGCTGCTCTGCCACTCGTAACTGCACCATTGTTTTGGACCCGATAGTGGACGCATATCCGCGGCTAACCATCCTTCTTCTTTTGGAACAATAGCGGGACTCTGTATGGCACCTTGGAGGGCTCTATGTTGCTAGAATCGAGTAGTTCGTTCAACTAGCTCCTCTATTCTACTAGTTCCACATGTGACATCGAATGGGGGCACAATCTAGAAGCTTTGAACTTGGCTCCTGCGTAATTTTGTTGTCAACTGCACGTCTAAAAAGAAATGTCTGGGGAGTTCATGACGTATAAGATGATAAATTTCCTTAATAATTTTTGCCCCAACATCGGGCACTTCAACCTTCACGTCAGATCTCCAACAAGATCATGAGGTTTCTCATCTCTCCCTTCCGCAACCAATATTTCACTTGCATAGTGGACAAGATCTCCGNTGGAACCTTAGAGGGCTTGATGTTGCTAGAATTGAGCAGTTCGTTCAACTACGTCCTCAATTCTACCAGTTCCACATGCGACATCCAAAGGGGGCACAATCTAGAAGCTTTGAACTAGGTTCCTGCCCAATTTTTTTGGTCAACTGCACGTCTAAGTAGAGGGGTCTTGGGGAGTTCAGGAGGTATAAGATTATCAAATTCCTTAATAATTTTTGGCGCAACATAGGGCACTTCAGCCTTCATGTTAGATCTCCACCAAGATCATCAGGTATGTCATCTCACCCTTGCTTGCTATCCCACTTACTTTGATATGCCACAACCACAAGGAGAACGCATGTTGCCCTCTCACTAAAGATTGGCATTCTATTCAAATGTTCCATCAATTGCAACTTGCCCATGATAAAGATCCCATTCCTGAGCACGACTTCAAATTCGTCCAAGGGTACAACCATCATTTACAACCAGCAAAAAATTTTAGGAATGTTTAATGGTTAACAAGAATGACAGACGCACTAGGTAGGTTTATATCCCAAGCGTCCGATAAATGCAAACCATTCTTCCACTCCATCAAATGAAAGGAAAGAGGAATTTGGGATTCGGAATGTAAAGAGGCCTTCAGGAAGATAAAAACCCACTTAGCTGCTCTACCACTCGTAATTGCACCATTGTTTTGGACCCGATAGTTGATGCATATCGGCAGCTAACCATCCTTCTTCTTTTGGAGCAATTGTAGGACTCTGTATGACACCTTGGAGGGCTTCATGATGTTAGAATCGAGGAGTTCGTTCTACAACTTCCTCAATTCTACCAGTTCCACATGCGACATCCAAAAGGGGCACAAACTAGAAGCTTCGAACTAGGCTCCGGCCCAATTTAGGGGTCAACTGCACATGTAAGTTGAAGGGTCTTGCGGATTTCAGGAGGTACAAGATCATCCAATTCCTCCAAAATTTTTGCCCCAACATCGGGCACTTCAACCTTCACATCAAAACACCACCATGATCATGGGGTATGTCATCTCACTCTTCTGCAACCCAAATTTCAGTTGCATAGTCGACAAGATCTCCACATTTTGCTTGCCATCCTACTTTCTTTGATATGCCACAACCACAAGGAGAACACATGTTGCCCTCCCACCTAATATTGGCATTCCATTCAAATGTTGCATCAATGCCAACTTGGCCTTGATAAAGAACTTTTTCTTGAGCATGACTTAAAATTTGTCCATGGGTACAACCATCAATTACAATCACCAAAAAATTTTAACAATGTTTGAAGGTTAACAAGAATGACAACCACAATTGGTAGGTTTATATCCCAAGCGTCCGATAAATGCAAACCGTTCTTCCTGTCCATCAAAGGAAAGGAAGGCACAATTTTGGATTTGGAATGTAAAGAGGCCTTCAGGAAGTTAAAAACCTACTTAGCTGCTCTGCCACTCGTAACTGCACCATTGTTTTGGACCCGATAGTGGACGCATATCCGCGGCTAACCATCCTTCTTCTTTTGGAACAATAGCGGGACTCTGTATGGCACCTTGGAGGGCTCTATGTTGCTAGAATCGAGTAGTTCGTTCAACTAGCTCCTCTATTCTACTAGTTCCACATGTGACATCGAATGGGGGCACAATCTAGAAGCTTTGAACTTGGCTCCTGCGTAATTTTGTTGTCAACTGCACGTCTAAAAAGAAATGTCTGGGGAGTTCATGACGTATAAGATGATAAATTTCCTTAATAATTTTTGCCCCAACATCGGGCACTTCAACCTTCACGTCAGATCTCCAACAAGATCATGAGGTTTGTCATCTCTCCCTTCCGCAACCAATATTTCACTTGCATAGTGGACAAGATCTCCGCCTTTTGCTTGCCATCTCTCTTACTTTGATATACAACAACCACAAGGCGAACACATGTTGCCCTCTCACCTAAGATTGGCATTCAATTCAAATGTTGCATCAATGCCAACTTTGCCTCGACAAAGAACTCATTCCCGAGCATGACTTCAAATTCTTCCAAGGTTACAACCATCAATTACAACCACCAAAAAATTTTAAGAATGTTTAAAGGTTGACAAGAATGACAGACGCACTTGGTAGGTTTATATCCCAAGCGTCCGATAAATGTAAACCGTTCTTCAAGTCCATGAAAGGAAAGGAAGGCACAATTTGGGATTCAGGATGTAAAGAGGCCTTCAGGAAGATAAAAACCTACTTAGCTTCTCTGCCACTCCTAATTGCACCATTTTTTTGGACCCGATAGTTGATGCATATCCGCAGCTAACCATCCTTTTTCTTTTGGAACAATAGTGGGACTCAATATGGCACCTTAAAGGGCTTCATGTTGTTAGAATCGAGTAGTTCCTTCAACAACTTCCTCAATTCTACTAGTTCCACATGCGACATCCAAAAGGGGCACAAACTAGAAGCTTCGAATTAGGCACCTGCCCAATTCGGTGTTCAACTGCACGTCTAAGTTGAAGGGTCTTGGGGATTTCAGGAGGTATAAGATCATCCAATTCCTCCAAAATTTTTGCGCCAACATCGGGCACTTCAACCTTCACGTTTGATCACCACCAAGATCATGAGGTATGACATCTAACCCTTTTGCAACCCATATTTCAATTGCATAGTCGACAAGATCTCCACATTTTGCTTGCCATCCCACTTACTTTTATATGTCACAACCACAAGGAGAACGCATGTTGCCCTCTCACCTAATATTGGCATTCCATTCAAATGTCGCATCAATGCCAACTTGGCCTTGATAAAGAACTTATTCCTGAGCATGACTTAAAATTTGTCCAAGGGTAGAACCATCAGTTACAACCACCAAAAAATTTTAAGAATGTTTAATGGTTAACAATAATGACAGCCGCATTTGGTAGGTTTATATCCCAAGCGCCCGATAAATTCAAATCGTTCCTACAGTCCATCAAAGGACAGGAAGGCACAATTTGGGATTCGGATCGTCAAGAGGCCTTCAGGAAGTTCAAAACCTACTTAGCCGCTCTGCCATCCGCAGCTAACCATCTTGCTTCTTTTGGAACAATAGGGGTACTTTGTATGACACCTTGGAGGGCTGCATGTTGCTAGAATCGAGCAGTTCGTTCAACTACCTCTTTAATTCTACCAGTTCCACATGCGACATCCAAAGGGGGCACAATCTAGACGCTTTGCACTAGGCTCCTGCCCAATATTTTTGGTCTACTGCACGTCAAAGTGGAAGGGTCTTGGGGAGTTCAGGAGGTATAAGGACATCAAATTCCTCCATAATTTTTGCCCCAACATCGGGCACTTCGACCTTCACGTTAGATCTCCACTAAGATCATGAGGTATGCCATCTCACCCTTCTACAACCCTTATTTCACTTTCATGGTGGACAACATCACCACCTTTTGCTTGCCATCTCTCTTACTTTGATATGTAACAATCACAAGGCGAACGCATGTTGCCCTCTCACCTAAGATTGGCATTCCATTCAAATGTTGCATCAGTGCCAACTTTGCCTTGATAAAGAACTCATTCCTAAGCATGACTTCAAAAAGGGTTCCACCATCAATTACAACCACCAAAAAATTTTAAGAATGTTTAAAGGTTAACGAGAATGACAGCCGCACTTGGTAGGTTTATATCCCAAGCGTCCGATAAATGCAAACCATTCTTCTAGTCCATCAAACGAAAGGAAGGCACAATTTGGGATTTGGATAGTAAAGAGGCCTTCAGGAAGTTGAAGACATACATAGCCGCTCTACCACTTGTAACTGCACCATTGTTTAGGACCCAATAGTCGATGCATATCCGCAACTAACCATCTTGCTTCTTTTGGAACAATAGTGGGACTCTGTATGGCACCTTGGAGGGCTTCACGTTGCTAGAATCGTGCAGTTCATTCAAATACCTCCTCAATTCTACCAGCTCCACATGCGACATCCAAAGGGTGCACAATCAAGAAGCTTTGAACTAGGCTCCTGCCCAATTTTGTGGTCAACTACACGTCTAAGTAGAAGGGTCCTGGGGAGTTCAAGAGGTATAGGATCATCAAATTCCTCCATAATTTTTGCCCTAACATCGGGCACTTCAGCCTTCACGTTAGATCTCGACCAAGATCATAAGGTATGTCATCTCACCCTTCTACAACCCTTATTTCACTTGCTAAGTGAACAAGATCTTCACCTTTTGCTGGCCACCCCTCTTAGTATGAGATGCCACAACCACAAGGAGAACGCTTCTTGCCCTCCCACCTAAGATTGACATTCCATTCAAATGTTGCATCCATGTGAACTTTGTCTTGATAAAGAACTCATTCCGGAGTAAGACTTCAAATTCGTCCAAGGGTACAACTATAAATTACAATTACCAAAAAATTTTGAAAATGTTTAAAGGTTAACAAGAATGACAGCCGCACTTCGTAGATTTATATCCCAAGCATCTGATAAATGCAAACAGTTCTTCCAGTCCATCAAAGGAATGGAAGGCGCAATTTGGGATTCGGAATGTAAAGAGGCCTTCTGGAAGATAAAAACCTACTTGGCCGCTCTACCACTCGTAACTCCACCATCGTTTTGGACCCGATAGTCAATGCAAATCCGCAGCTAACCATCTTTCTTCTTTCGGAAGAATAGTGGGACTTTGTATGACACCATGGAGGGCTTCATGTTGCTAGAATCGAGTAGTTCGCTGAACAACCTCCTATATTTTACTAGTTCCACATGTGACATCCAAATGGGGCACATACAAGAAGCTTCGAACTTGGGTCCTGCCCAATTAAGTGGTCAACTGCACGTCTAAGTTGAAGGGTCTTGGGGATTTTAGGAGGTATAAGATCATCCAATTCGTCCAAAATTTCTACACCCAACATCGACTACTTCAACCTTCACGTCAGATCTCCACCAAGATCATGAGGTATGCCATCTCACCCTTCTACAACCCATTTTTCAGTTGCATAGTGGACTAGATCTCCACATTTTGCTTGCCATCCCACTTACTTTGATATGCCACAACCACAGGGAGAATGCATGTTCCCCTCTCACCTAAGATTGGCATTCCATTGAAATGTTGCATTAATGCCAGCTTGGCCTAGATAAACGACTCATTACAGAGCATGGCTAAAACTTTGTCCAAGGGTACAACCATCAGTTACAACCACCAAAAAATTTTAAGAATGTTTAAAGGTTAACAAGAATGACAGCCACACTTGGTAGGTTTATATCCCAAGCATCCGATAAATGCAAACCGTTCTTCTAGTCCATTAAAGGAAATGAAGGTACAATTTGGGATTGGGAATGTAAAGAGGCCTTCAGGAAGTTAAACCCCTACTTAGCTGCTATCCCAATCGTAACTGCACCATTGTTTTGGACCCGAAAGTCGATGCATATCTGCAGCTAACAATCTTTCTTCTTTTGGAACAATACTGGGACTCTATATGGCACCTTGGCGGGCTTCATGTTGCTAGAACCGAGCAGTTCGTTCAAATACCTCCTCTATTCTCCTAATTCCACGTGCGACATCCAAAGGTGGCACAACCAAGCTTTGTACTAGGCTCCAGCCCAATTTTGTGGTCAACTACACGTGTAAGAAGAAAGGTCTAGGGGAGTTCATGAGGTATAAGATCATCAAACTCCTCAATAATTTTTTCCCCAACATCGGGCACTTCAACCTTTACGTTAGATCTCCACCAAGATCATGTGGTATGTCATCTCACCCTTCTACAACCCATATTTCACTTTCATAGTGGACAACATCTCCACCTTTTGCTTGCCATCTCTCTTACTTTGATATGCAACAACCAAAAGGCGAACGCATGTTGCCCATTCACATNCACGTCAGATCTCCACCAAGATCATGAGGTATGCCATCTCACCCTTCTACAACCCAATTTTCAATTGCATAGTGGACTAGATCTCCACATTTTGCTTGCCATCCCACTTACTTTGATATGCCACAACCACAAGGAGAATGCATGTTCCCCTCTCACCTAAGATTGGCATTCCATTGAAATGTTGCATTAATGCCAGCTTGGCTTTGATAAACAACTCATTACATAGCATGGCTAAAAGTTTGTCCAAGGGTACAACCATCAATTACAACCACCACAAAATTTTAAGAATGTTTAAAGATGAACAGGAATGACAACCATACTTGGTAGGTTTATGTCCGAAGCATCCGATAAATGCAAACCGTTCTTCTAGTCCATTAAAGGAATGGAAGGTGCAATTTGGGATTTGGAATGTAAAGAGGCCATCAGGAAGTTAGAAACCTACTTAGCTACTATGCCAAACGTAACTACACCATTGTTTTGGACCCGATAGTCAATGCATATCCGCAGCTAACCAGCTTTCTTCTTTTGGAACAATAGTGGGACTCTATATGGCACCTCGGGGGGCTTCATGTTGCTAGAACCGAGCAGTTCGTTCAACTACCTCCTCTATTCTCCTAGTTCCATATGCGACATCCAAAGGGGGCACAATCAAACTTTGAACTAGGCTCCAGCCCAATTTTGTGGTCAACTGTACCTGTAAGAAAAAAGGTCTAGGGGAGTTCAGGAGGTATAAGATCATCAAACTCCTCAATAATTTTTTTCCCCAACATCGGGCACTTCAACCTTCACCTTAGATCTCCACCAAGATCATGAGGTATGTCATCTCACCCTTCTACAACCCATATTTCACTTACATAGTGGACAACATCTCCACCTTTTGCTTGCCATCTCTCTTACTTTGATATGCAACAACCAAAAGGCGAACGCATGTTGCCCATTCACATAAGATTGGCATTCCATTCAAATGTTGCATCAATGCCAACTTTGCCTTGATAAAGAACCCATTCTTGAGCATGACTTCAAATTCATCAAAGGGTACAACCATCAATTACAACCACTAAAAAATTTTAAGAATGTTTAAAGGTTAACAAGAATGACAGCCGCACTTGGTAGGTTTATATCCCAAGCGTTCGATAAATGTAAACCGTTCTTCCAGTCCATCAAAGGAAAGGAAGGCGCAATTTGGGATTCGGATTGTAAAGAGGCCTTTAGGAAGTTGAAATCCTACTTAACCGCTTTGCCACTTGTAACTGCACCATTGTTTAGGACCCAAAAGCCGATGCATATCCGCAGCTAACCATCTTGCTTCTTTTGGAACAACAGTGGGACTCTGTATGGCGCCTTGGAGGGCTTCACGTTGCTAGAATCGTGCAATTCGTTCAAATACCTCCTCAATTCTACCAGCTCCACATGCAACATCCACAGGGTGCACAATCTAGAAGCTTTGAACTAGGCTCCTGCCCAATTTTGTGGTCAACTACACGTCTAAGTAGAAGGGTCCTGGGGAGTTCAGGAGGTA
>CAUOFW020002802.1:336560-353660 GCA_963454935.2 Ilex paraguariensis
GGTATGTCATCTCACCCTTCTACAACCCATATTTCACTTTCATAGTGGACAACATCTCCACCTTTTGCTTGCCATCTCTCTTACTTTGATATGCAACAACCACAAGGCGAACACATGTTGCCCTCTCACATAAGATTGGCATTCCATTCAAATGTTGCATCATTGCCAACTTTGCCTGAATAAACAACTCAATCCTGAGCATGACTTCAAATTCGTGAAAGGGTACAACCATCAATTACAACCCCCAAAAAATTTGAAGAATGTTTAAAGGTTAACAAGAATGACAGCCGCACTTGGTAGGTTTACATCCCAAGCATTCGATAAATGCAAACCGTTCTTCTAGTCCATTAAAGGAAATGAAGGTACAATTTGGGATTTGCAATGTAAAGAGGCCTTCCGGAAGTTAGAAACCTACTTTGCTGCTATGCCAATCATAACTGCACCATTGTTTTGGACCCGATAGTCGATGCATATCCGCAGCTAACCACCTTTCTTCTTTTGGAACAATAGTAAGACTCTATATGGCACCTTGGGGGGCTTCTTGTTGCGAGAACCAAGTAGTTCGTTCAACTACCTCCTCTATTCTCCTAGTTCCACATGCGACATCCAAAGGGGGCCCACTCAAGCTTTGAAGTAGGCTCCTACCCAATTTTGTGGTCAACTGCACGTGTAAGAAGAAAGGTCTAGGGGAGTTCATGAGGTATAAGATCATCAAACTCCTCAATAATTTTTTCCCCAACATCGGGCACTTCAACCTTTACGTTAGATCTCCACCAAGATCATGTGGTATGTCATCTCCCCCTTCTACAACCCATATTTCACTTTCATAGAGGACAACATCTCCACCTTTTGCTTGCCATCTCTCTTACTTTGATATGCAACAACCACAAGGCGAACATATATTGCCCTCTCACATAAGATTGGCATTCCATTCAAATGTTGCATCATTGCCAACTTTGCCTGGATAAACAACTCAATCCTGAGCATGACTTCAAATTCGTGAAAGGGTACAACCATCAATTACAACCACCAAAAAATTTGAAGAATGTTTAAAGGTTAACAAGAATGACAGCCGCACTTGGTAGGTTTATATCCTAAGCGTCCGATAAATGCAAACCGTTCTTCCAGTCCATCAAAGCAAAGGAAGGCGCAATTTGGGATTCGGATTGTAAAGAGGCCTTGAGGAAGTTGAAATCCAACTAAGCCGCTCTGCCACTTGTAACTGCACCATTGTTTAGGACCCAAAAGTCGATGCATATCCGCAGCTAACCATCTTGCTTCTTTTGGAACAACAGTGGGACTCTGTATGGCGCCTTGGAGGGCTTCACGTTGCTAGAATCGTGCAATTCGTTCAAATACCTCCTCAATTCTACCAGCTCCACATGCAACATCCACAGGGTGCACAATCTAGAAGCTTTGAACTAGGCTCCTGCCCAATTTTGTGGTCAACTACACGTCTAAGTAGAAGGGTCCTGGGGAGTTCAGGAGGTATAGGATCCTCAAATTCCTCCATAATTTTTGCCCTAACATCGGGCACTTCAGCCTTCATGTTAGATCTCGACCAAGATCATAAGGTATGTCATCTCACGCTTCTGCAACCCATATTTCACTTGCTAAGTGAACAAGATCTTCACCTTTTGCTGGCCACCCNAAAGTATGTCATCTCAGGCTTCTGCAACCCATATTTCACTTGCTAAGTGAACAAGATCATCACCTTTTGCTGGCCACCCCTCTTACTATGAGATGCTACAACCACAAGGAGAACGCTTGTTGCCCTCTCACCTAAGATTGGCATTCCATTCAAAAGTTGCATCCATGCTAACTTTGCCTTGATAAAGAACTCATTCCTGAGCAAGTCTTCAAATTCGTCCAAGGGTACAACCATCAATTACAACCACCAAAAAAATTTAAAAATGTTTCAAGGTTAACAAGAATGACAGCTGCACTTGGTAGGTTTATATCCCAAGGGTCGGATGAATGCAAACCGTTCTTCCAGTCCATCAAAGGAAAGGAAGGCGCAATTTGGGATTCCGAATGTGAGGAGGCTTTCAGGAAGATAAAAACCTACTTAGCCGCTCGGCCACTCGTAACTGCTCCATTGTTTTGGACCCGGTAGTCAATGCATATCCACAGCTAACCATCCTTCTTCTTTTGGAACAATAGTGGGACTCTGTATGGCACCTTGGAGGGCTTCACGTTGCCAGAATTGTGCAGTTCATTCAAATACCTCCTCAATTCTACCAGCTCCACATGCGACATCCAAAGGGTGCACAATCTGGAAGCTTTGAACTAGGCTCCTGCCCAATTTTGTGGTCAACTACAAGTCTGAATAGAAGGGTCTTGGGGAGTTCAGGAGGTATAGGATCATCAAATTCCTCCATAATTTTTGCCCTAACATCGGACACTTCAGCCTTCACGTTAGATCTCGACCAAGATCATAAGGTATGTCATCTCACCCTTCTACAACCCATATTTCACTTGCTAAGTGAACAAGATCTTCACCTTTTGCTGGCCACCCCTCTTACTATGAGATGCCACAACCACAAGGAGAACACTTGTTCCCCTCTCACCTAAAATTGGCATTCCATTCAAATGTTGTATCCATGCCAACTTTGCCTTGATAAAGAACTCATTCCAGAGCTAGACTTCAAATTCGTTCAATGGTACAACCATCAATTACAACCACCAATTTTTTTTTTAAATATTTAAAGGTTATTAAGAATGACAGCCGCCCTTGGTAGGTTTATATCCCAAGGGTCTGATGAATGCAAACCGTTCTTCCAGTCCATCAAAGGATAGGAAGGCGCAATTTGGGATTCGGAATGTAAAGAGGCGTTTAGGAAGATACAAACCTACTTAGCCGCTTCGCCACTCATAAAAGCACCATTAATTTGGACCCGATAGTCAATGCATATCCGCAGCTAACCATCCTTCTTCTTTTGGAACAATAGTGGGACTCTTTATGACACCTTGGAGTGCTTCGTGTTGCTAGAATCGAGTAGTTCGTTCAACTACCTCCTCTATTCTACTAGTTCCACATGCAACATGCAAATGGGGCACATAGTAGAAGCTTCGAACTTGGCTCCTGCCCAATTAAGTGGTCAACTGCACGTCTAAGTTAAAGGGTCTTGGGGAGTTCAGGAGGTATAAGATCATCCAATTCGTCCAAAATTTCTGCCCCAACCTCGGGCACTACAACCATCTTGTCAGATCTCCACCTAGATCATGAGGTATGCCATCTCACCCTTCTGCAACCCATATTTCAGTTGCATAGTGGACTAGATCGCCACATTTTGCTTGCCATCCCACTTACTTTGATATGCCACAACCACAAGGAGAATGCACATTGCCCTCTCGCCTAAAATTGGCATTCCATTCAAATGTTGCATTAAAGGCAGCTTGGCTTTGATAAACAACTCATTTCTGAGCATGGCTTAAACTTTGTCCAAGGGTATAACCAGCATTTACAACCACCAAAAAATTTTAAGAATGTTTAAAGGTTAACAAGAATGACAGCCGCACTTGGTAGGTTTATATCCCAAGCGTCCAATAAATGCAAACCGTTCTTCTAGTCCATCAAAGGAAAGGAAGGCAAAATTTGGGATTTGGAATGCAAAGAGGCCTTCAGGAAGTTAAAAACCTACTTAGCTGCTTTGCCACTTGTAACTGCACCAGTGTTTTGGACCCGATAGTCGATGCATATCCGCAGCTAACCATCTTTCTTCTTTTGGAACAATAGTTGGACTCTATATGGCACCTTCGAGGGCTTCATGTTCCTAGAACCGAGCAGTTCGTTCAACTACCTCCTCTATTCTACCAGTTGCACATGCGACATCGAAAGGGGGCACAATCTAGAAGCTTTGAACTAGGCACTAGCCCATTGTTGTCGCCCACTGCACGTGAAAGAAAAAAGGTCTAGGGGAGTTCAGGAGGTATAAGATCAACAAACTCCTCAATAATTTTTTCCCCAACATCGGGCACTTCAACCTTCACGTCAGATCTCCACCAAGATCATGAGGTATGTCATCTCACCCTTCTACAACCCATATTTCACTTTCATAGTGGACAACATCTCCCCCTTTTGCTTGCCATCTCTCTTACTTTGATATGCAACAACCACAAGGCGAACGCATGTTGCCCATTCACAGAAGATTGGCATTCCATCCAAATGTTGCATCAATGCCAGCTTTGCCTTGATAAAGAACTCATTCCTGAGCAAGACTTCAAATTTGTCCAAGGGTATAACCACCGATTACAACCACCAAAAAATTTTAAAAATTTTTAAAGGTTAAGAAGAATAACAGCCGCACTTGGTTGGTTTATATCCCTAGCGTCTGATAAATGCAAACCGTTCTTCCAGTCCACCAAAGGAAAGGAAGGCGCAATTTGGGATTCGGAATGTAAAGAGGCCTTCAGGAAGATAAAAACCTACTTAGCCGCTCTGCCACTCCTAACTGCACCCTCGTTTTGGACCCGATAGTCAATGCATATCCGCAGCTACCAAATCCTTCTTCTTTTGGAACCATAGTGGGACTCTGTGTGGCACCTTGGAGGGCTTCTTGTTGCTAGAATCGAGTAGTACGTTCAACAACCTCCTCAATTCTACTTGTTCCACATGCGACATCCAAATGGGGCACATACTTAAAGCTTCGAACTAGGCTCCTGCCCAATTAAGTGGTCAACTACACGTCTAAGTTGAAAGGTCTAGGGGAGTTCAGGAGGTATAAGATCATCCAATTCGTCCAAAATTTTTGCCACAACATCGGGCACATCAACCTTCACGTCAGATCTCCACCAAGATCATGAGGTATGCCATCTCACCCTTCTGCAACCCATATTTCAGTTGCACAGTGGACTAGATCTCCACATTTTGCTTGCCATCCCACTTACTTTGATATGCCACAACCACAAGGAAAACACATCTTGCCCTCTCACCTAAGATTGGCATTCCATTCAAATGTTGCACCAATGCCAACTTGGCTTTGATAAACAACTCATTCCTGAGAATGGCTTAAACTTTGTCCAAGGGTNTCCCTAGCGTCTGATAAATGCAAACCGTTCTTCCAGTCCACCAAAGGAAAGGAAGGCGCAATTTGGGATTCGGAATGTAAAGAGGCCTTCAGGAAGATAAAAACCTACTTAGCCGCTCTGCCACTCCTAACTGCACCCTCGTTTTGGACCCGATAGTCAATGCATATCCGCAGCTACCAAATCCTTCTTCTTTTGGAACCATAGTGGGACTCTGTATGGCACCTTGGAGGGCTTCTTGTTGCTAGAATCGAGTAGTACGTTCAACAACCTCCTCAATTCTACTTGTTCCACATGCGACATCCAAATGGGGCACATACTTAAAGCTTCGAACTAGGCTCCTGCCCAATTAAGTGGTCAACTACACGTCTAAGTTGAAAGGTCTAGGGGAGTTCAGGAGGTATAAGATCATCCAATTCGTCCAAAATTTTTGCCACAACATCGGGCACATCAACCTTCACGTCAGATCTCCACCAAGATCATGAGGTATGCCATCTCACCCTTCTGCAACCCATATTTCAGTTGCACAGTGGACTAGATCTCCACATTTTGCTTGCCATCCCACTTACTTTGATATGCCACAACCACAAGGAAAACACATCTTGCCCTCTCACCTAAGATTGGCATTCCATTCAAATGTTGCACCAATGCCAACTTGGCTTTGATAAACAACTCATTCCTGAGAATGGCTTAAACTTTGTCCAAGGGTACAACCATTAATTACAACCACCAAAAAATTTTAAGAATGTTTAAAGGTTAACAAGAATGACAGCCGCACTTGGTAGGTTTATATCCCAAGCATCCGATAAATGCAAACCGTTCTCCTAGTCCACCAAAGGAAAGGAAGGCTTAATTTGGGATTTGGAATGTAAAGAGGCCTTCAGGAAGTTAAAAACCTACTTAGCTGCTATGCAACTCGTAACTGCACCATTGTTTTGTACCCAATAGTCGATGCATATCTGCAGCTAACAATCTTTCTTCTTTTGGAACAATAGTGGGACTCTGTATGGCACCTTGGAGGGCTTCAGGTTGCTAGAATCATGCAGTTCATTCAAATACCTCCTCAATTCTACTAGCTCCACATGCGACATCCAAAGGGTGCACAATCTGGAAGCTTTGAACATGGCTCCTGCCCAATTTTGTGGTCAACAACAAGTCTGAATAGAAGGATCTTTGGGAGTTCAGGAGGTATAGGATCATCAAATTACTCCATAATTTTTGCCCTAACATCGGGCACTTCAGCCTTCACATTAGATCTCGACCAAGATGATAACGTATGTCATCTCACCCTTCTTCAACCCATATTTCACTTGCTGCTATGTAAAGAGGCAAAATTTGGGATTTGGAATGTAAAGAGGCCTTCAGGAAGTTAAAAACCTACTTAGCTGCTATGCAACTCGTAACTGCACCATTGTTTTGTACCCAATAGTCGATGCATATCTGCAGCTAACAATCTTTCTTCTTTTGGAACAATAGTGGGACTCTGTATGGCACCTTGGAGGGCTTCAGGTTGCTAGAATCATGCAGTTCATTCAAATACCTCCTCAATTCTACTAGCTCCACATGCGACATCCAAAGGGTGCACAATCTGGAAGCTTTGAACATGGCTCCTGCCCAATTTTGTGGTCAACAACAAGTCTGAATAGAAGGATCTTTGGGAGTTCAGGAGGTATAGGATCATCAAATTACTCCATAATTTTTGCCCTAACATCGGGCACTTCAGCCTTCACATTAGATCTCGACCAAGATGATAACGTATGTCATCTCACCCTTCTTCAACCCATATTTCACTTGCTGCTATGTAAAGAGGCATAATTTGGGATTTGGAATGTAAAGAGGCCTTCAGGAAGTTAAAAACCTACTTAGCTGCTATGCAACTCGTAACTGCACCATTGTTTTGTACCCAATAGTCGATGCATATCTGCAGCTAACAATCTTTCTTCTTTTGGAACAATAGTGGGACTCTGTATAGCACCATGGAGGGATTCATGTTGCTAGAACTGAGCAGTTCGTTCAACTACCTCCTCTATTCTACCAGTTGCACATGTGACATGNAGCTGCTATGCAACTCGTAACTGCACCATTGTTTTGTACCCAATAGTCGATGCATAACTGCAGCTAACAATCTTTCTTCTTTTGGAACAATAGTGGGACTCTGTATAGCACCATGGAGGGATTCATGTTGCTAGAACCGAGCAGTTCGTTCAACTACCTCCTCTATTCTACCAGTTGCACATGTGACATGCAAAGGGGGACCAATCCAGAAGCTTTGAACTAGGCACTAGCCCAATGTTGTGGCCCACTACACGTGTGAGAAGAAAGGTCTAAGGGAGTTCCGGAGGTATAAGATCAACAAACTCCTCAATAATTTTTCCCCCAACATCGGGCACTTCAACCTTCACGTCAGATCTCCACCAAGATCATGAGGTATGTCATCTCACCCTTCTACAACCCATATTTCACTTTCATAGTGGACAACATCTCCACCTTTTGCTTGCCATCTCTCTTACTTTGATATGCAATAACCACATGGCGAACGCATGTTGCCCTTTCATATAAGATTGGCATTCCATCCAATTGTTGCATCAATGCCAGCTTTGCCTTGATAAAGAACTCATTCCTGAGCAAGACATGAAATTTGTCAAAGGGTATAACCATCAATTACAACCACCAAAAAATTTTAAAAATGTTTAAAGGTTAACAAGAACGACAGCCGCACTTGGTAGGTTTATATGCCAAGGGTCTGATGAATGCAATCCGTTCTTCCAGTCCATCAAAGGAAAGGAAGGCACAATTTGGGATTAGGAATGTAAAGAGGCCTTCAGGAAGATAAAAACCTACTTAGCTGCTCCGCCACTAGTAACTGCACCATTGTTTTGGACTCGATAGTCAATGCATATCCGCAGGTAACCATCCTTATTCTTTTAGAACAATAGTGGGACTCTTTATGGCACCTTGGAGGCCTTCAGGTTGCTAGAATCGAGTTGTTCGTTCAACAACCTCCTCTATTCTACTAGTTCCACATGCGACATCCAAATGGGGCGCATGCTAGAAGCTTAGAACTTGGCTCCTACCCAATTAAGTGGTCAACTGCACATCTAAGTTGAAGGGTCATGGGGAGTTCAGGAGGTATAAGATCATCCAATTCGTCCAAAATTTCTACCCCAACATCGGGCACTTCAATCCTCACGTCAGATCCCCACCCAAATCATCAGGTATGCCATCTCACCCTTCTGCAACCCATATTTCAGTTGCATAGTAGACTAGATCTCCACATTTTGGTTGCCATCCCACTTACTTTGATATGCCACAACCACAAGGAGAATGCGTATTGCCCTCTCACCTAAGATTGGCATTCCATTCAAATGTTGCATTAATGTCAGCTTGGCCTTGATAAACAACTCATTCCCGAGCATGGCTTAAACTTTATCCAAGGGTACAACCATCAATAACAACCACCNTAATGTCAGCTTGGCCTTGATAAACAACTCATTCCCGAGCATGGCTTAAACTTTATCCAAGGGTACAACCATCAATTACAACCACCCAAAAATTTTAAGAATGTTTAAAGGTTAACAAGAATGACAGCCACACTTGGTAGGTTTATATCCCAAGCGTCCGATAAATGCAAACCGTTCTTTTAGTCCATCAAAGGAAAGGAAGGCGAAATTTGGGATTTGGAATGTAAAGAGGCCTTCTGGAAGTTAAAAACCTACTTAGCTGCTTTGCCCCTCATAATTGCACCATTGTCTTGGACTCGGTAGTCGATGCATATCCGCAGCTATCCATCTTTCTTCTTTTGGAACAATAGTTGGACTCTGTGTGGCACCTTCGAGGGCTTCATGTTGCTAGAATCGAGCGGTTTGTTCAACTACCTCCTCTATTCTACCACTTCCACATGCGACATCCAAAGGGGGCACAATCTAGAAGATTTGAACTAGGCTCCAGCCCAATGTTGTGGTCCGCTACACGTGTAACAAGAAAGGTCTAGGGGAGTTCAGGAGGTATAAGATCACCAAACTCTTGAATAATTTTTCCCCCAACATCGGGAATTTCAACCTTCACGTCAGATCTCCACCAAGATCATGAGGCATGTCATCTCACCCTTCTACAGCCCATATTTCACTTTCATAGTGGGCAACATCTTAACCTTTTGCTTGCCATCTCTCTTAGTTTGATATGCAACAACCACAAGGCGAACGCATGTTGCCCTCTCACATAAGATTATCATTCCATTCAAATGTTGCATCAATGCCAACTTTGCCTTGATAAAGAACTCATTCCTGAGCAATACTTCAAATTCGTACAAGGGTACAACCACCNTTCAAATGTTGCATCAATGCCAACTTTGCCTTGATAAAGAACTCATTCCTGAGCAAGACTTCAAATTCGTACAAGGGTACAACCATCAATTACAACCACCAAAAAAATTTAAAAATGTTTAAAGGTTAACAAGAATGACAGCCGCACTTGGTATGTTTATATCCCAAGCGTCCGATAAATGCAAACCATTTTTCCAGTCCATCAAAGGAAAGGAAGGCGTAATTCGGGATTCGGATTGTAAAGAGGCCTTTAGGAAGTTGAAATCCTACTTAGCCGCTCTGCCACTTGTAACTGCATCATTGTTTAGGACCCAAAGGTCGATGCATATCTGTAGCTAACCATGTTTCTTCTTTTGGAACAATAGTGGGACCCTGTTTCGCACCTTGGAGGGCTTCAGGTTGCTAGAGTCGTGTAGCTCATTCAGATAACTCCTCAATTCTTCCAGGTCCACATGCGATGTCTAAAGGGTGCACAATCTAGAAGCTTTGAACTAGGCTCCTGCCCAATTTTGTGGCCAACTACAAGTGTAAGTAGAAGGGTCTTGGGGAGTTCAGGAGGTATAGGATCATCAAATTCCTCCATAATTTTTGCCCTAACATCGGGCACTTCAGCCTTCACGTTAGATCTCGACCAAGATCATAAGGTATGTCATCTCACCCTTCTACAACCCATATTTCCCTTTCTAAGTGAACAAGATCTTCACCTTTTGCTGGCCACCCCTCTTACTATGAGATGCCACAACCACAAGGAGAACGCTTGTTGCCCCCTCACCTAAGATTGGCATTCCATTCAAGTGTTGCATCCATGCCAACTTTGCCTTGAAACACAACTCATTCATGAGCATGGCTTAAACTTTGTCCAATGGTACAACCATCCATTACAACCACCAAAAAATTTTAAGAATGTTTAAAGGTTAACAAGAATGACAACCGCACTTGGTAGATTTATATCCCAAGCATTCGATAAATGCAAACCGTTCTTCTAGTCCATCAAAGGAAAGGAAGGCGCAATTTGTGATTTGGAATATATAGAGGCGTTGAGGAAGTTAAAAACCAACTTAGCTGTTATGCCACTCGTAACTGCACCATTGTTTTGGACCCAACAGTCGATGTATATCCGTAGCTAACCATCTTTCTGCTTTTGGAACAAAAGTTGGACTCTGTATGGCACCTTGGAGGGCTTCTTGTTGCTAGAATCGAGAAGTTCGTTCAACTTCCTCGTCTATTCTACCAGTTCCATATGCGACATCCAAAGGGGGCACAATCTAGAAGCTTTGAACTAGGCTCCAGCCCAATTTTGTGGTCAACTGCACGTGTAAGAAGAAAGGTCTAGGGGAGTTCAGGAGGTATAAGATCATCAAACTCCTTAATAATTTTTGCCCCAACATCGTGCACTTCAACCTTCACGTCAGATCTCCACCAAGATCATGTGGTATGTCATCTTACCCTTCAACAACCCTTATTTCACTTTCATAGTGGACAACATCTCCACCTATTGCTTGCCATCTCTCTTACTTTGATCTGCAACAACCACTAGGCGAACACACGTTGCCCTCTTACATAAGATTGGCATTCAATTGAAATGTTGCATCAATGCCAACTGCGCCTTGATAAAGAACTCATTCCTGAGCATGACTTCAAATTCATCAAATGCTACAACCATTAATTACAACCACCAAAAAATTTTAAGAATGTTTAAAGGTTAACAAGAATGACAGCTGCACTTGGTAGGTTTATATCCCAAGCGTCCGATAAATGCAAACTATTCTTCCAGTCCTTTAAAAGAGAGGAAGGCGCAATTTGGGATTCGGATTGTAAAGAGGCCTTCATGAAGTTGAAAACCTACTTAGCCGCTCTGCCACTTGTAACTACACCATTGTTTAGGACCCAAAAGTTGATGCATATCCGCAGCTAACCATCTTGCTTCTTTTGGAACAACAGTGGGACTCTGCATCGCACCTTGGAGGTCTTCAGGTTGCTAGAATCGTGCAGTTCATTCAAATACCTCCTCGAATATACGAGCTCCACATGCGACTTCCAAAGGGTGCACAATCTAGAAGCTTTGAACTAGGGTCCTGCCTAATTTTGTGGTCAACTACACGTATAAATAGAAGGGTCTTGGGGAGTTTAGGAGGTATAGGAGCATCAAATTCCTCTATAATTTTTGCCCAAACATCGGGCACTTCAGCCTTCACGTTAGATCTCGATGAAGATCATAAAGTATGTCATCTCACGCTTCTGCAACCCATATTTCACTTGCTAAGTGAACAAGATCACCACCTTTTGCTAGCCACCCCTCTTACTATGAGATGCCACAACCACAAGGAGAACGCTTGTTGCCCCCTCACCTAAGATTGGCATTCCATTCAAATGTTGCATCCATGCCAACTTTGCCTTGATAAACAACTCATTCCAGAGCATGGCTTAAACTTTGTCCAAGGTTACAACCATCCATTACAACCACCAAAAAATTTTAAGAATGTTGAAAGGTTAACAAGAATGACAGCCGCACTTGGTTGGTTTATATCTCAAGCATTCGATAAATGCAAACCGTTCTTCTAGTCCATCAAAGGAAAGGAAGGCGCAATTTGGGATTTGGAATGTATAGAGGCTTTCAGGAAGTTAAAAACCAACTTCACTGTTATGCCACTCGTAATTGCACCACTGTTTTGGACCCGATAGTCGATGCATATCCGTAGCTAACCATCTTTCTTCTTTTGGAACAATAGTTGGACTCTGTATGGCACCTTGGAGGGCTTCATGTTGCTAGAATCGAGAAGTTCGTTCAACTACCTCCTCTATTCTACCAGTTCCACATGCGATATCCAAAGGGGGCACAATCTAGAAGCTTTGAACTAGGCTCCAGCCCAATTTTGTGGTCAACTGCACATGTAAGAAGAAAGGTCTAGGGGAGTTATGGAGGTATAAGATCATCAAACTCGTCAATAATTTTTGCCCCTACATCGGGCACTTCAACCTTCACGTCAGATCTCCACCAAGATCATGTGGTATGTCATCTTACCCTTCAACAACCCTTATTTCACTTTCATAGTGGACAACATCTCCACCTATTGCTTGCCATCTCTCTTACTTTGATCTGCAACAACCACTAGGCGAACACACGTTGCCCTCTTACATAAGATTGGCATTCAATTGAAATGTTGCATCAATGCCAACTGCGCCTTGATAAAGAACTCATTCCTGAGCATGACTTCAAATTCATCAAATGCTACAACCATTAATTACAACCACCAAAAAATTTTAAGAATGTTTAAAGGTTAACAAGAATGACAGCTGCACTTGGTAGGTTTATATCCCAAGCGTCCGATAAATGCAAACTATTCTTCCAGTCCTTTAAAAGAGAGGAAGGCGCAATTTGGGATTCGGATTGTAAAGAGGCCTTCATGAAGTTGAAAACCTACTTAGCCGCTCTGCCACTTGTAACTACACCATTGTTTAGGACCCAAAAGTTGATGCATATCCGCAGCTAACCATCTTGCTTCTTTTGGAACAACAGTGGGACTCTGCATCGCACCTTGGAGGTCTTCAGGTTGCTAGAATCATGTAGTTCATTCAAATACCTCCTCGAATATACGAGCTCCACATGCGACTTCCAAAGGGTGCACAATCTAGAAGCTTTGAACTAGGGTCCTGCCTAATTTTGTGGTCAACTACACGTATAAATAGAAGGGTCTTGGGGAGTTTAGGAGGTATAGGAGCATCAAATTCCTCTATAATTTTTGCCCAAACATCGGGCACTTCAGCCTTCACGTTAGATCTCGATGAAGATCATAAAGTATGTCATCTCACGCTTCTGCAACCCATATTTCACTTGCTAAGTGAACAAGATCACCACCTTTTGCTAGCCACCCCTCTTACTATGAGATGCCACAACCACAAGGAGAACGCTTGTTGCCCCCTCACCTAAGATTGGCATTCCATTCAAATGTTGCATCCATGCCAACTTTGCCTTGATAAACAACTCATTCCAGAGCATGGCTTAAACTTTGTCCAAGGTTACAACCATCCATTACAACCACCAAAAAATTTTAAGAATGTTGAAAGGTTAACAAGAATGACAGCCGCACTTGGTTGGTTTATATCTCAAGCATTCGATAAATGCAAACCGTTCTTCTAGTCCATCAAAGGAAAGGAAGGCGCAATTTGGGATTTGGAATGTATAGAGGCTTTCAGGAAGTTAAAAACCAACTTCACTGTTATGCCACTCGTAATTGCACCACTGTTTTGGACCCGATAGTCGATGCATATCCGTAGCTAACCATCTTTCTTCTTTTGGAACAATAGTTGGACTCTGTATGGCACCTTGGAGGGCTTCATGTTGCTAGAATCGAGAAGTTCGTTCAACTACCTCCTCTATTCTACCAGTTCCACATGCGATATCCAAAGGGGGCACAATCTAGAAGCTTTGAACTAGGCTCCAGCCCAATTTTGTGGTCAACTGCACATGTAAGAAGAAAGGTCTAGGGGAGTTATGGAGGTATAAGATCATCAAACTCGTCAATAATTTTTGCCCCTACATCGGGCACTTCAACCTTCACGTCAGATCTCCACCAAGATCATGTGGTATGTCATCTTACCCTTCAACAACCCTTATTTCACTTTCATAGTGGACAACATCTCCACCTATTGCTTGCCATCTCTCTTACTTTGATCTGCAACAACCACTAGGCGAACACACGTTGCCCTATTACATAAGATTGGCATTCAATTGAAATGTTGCATCAATGCCAACTGCGCCTTGATAAAGAACTCATTCCTGAGCATGACTTCAAATTCATCAAATGCTACAACCATTAATTACAACCACCAAAAAATTTTAAGAATGTTTAAAGGTTAACAAGAATGACAGCTGCACTTGGTAGGTTTATATCCCAAGCGTCCGATAAATGCAAACTATTCTTCCAGTCCTTTAAAAGAGAGGAAGGCGCAATTTGGGATTCGGATTGTAAAGAGGCCTTCATGAAGTTGAAAACCTACTTAGCCGCTCTGCCACTTGTAACTACACCATTGTTTAGGACCCAAAAGTTGATGCATATCCGCAGCTAACCATCTTGCTTCTTTTGGAACAACAGTGGGACTCTGCATCGCACCTTGGAGGTCTTCAGGTTGCTAGAATCGTGCAGTTCATTCAAATACCTCCTCGAATATACGAGCTCCACATGCGACTTCCAAAGGGTGCACAATCTAGAAGCTTTGAACTAGGGTCCTGCCTAATTTTGTGGTCAACTACACGTATAAATAGAAGGGTCTTGGGGAGTTTAGGAGGTATAGGAGCATCAAATTCCTCTATAATTTTTGCCCAAACATCGGGCACTTCAGCCTTCACGTTAGATCTCGATGAAGATCATAAAGTATGTCATCTCACGCTTCTGCAACCCATATTTCACTTGCTAAGTGAACAAGATCACCACCTTTTGCTAGCCACCCCTCTTACTATGAGATGCCACAACCACAAGGAGAACGCTTGTTGCCCCCTCACCTAAGATTGGCATTCCATTCAAATGTTGCATCCATGCCAACTTTGCCTTGATAAACAACTCATTCCAGAGCATGGCTTAAACTTTGTCCAAGGTTACAACCATCCATTACAACCACCAAAAAATTTTAAGAATGTTGAAAGGTTAACAAGAATGACAGCCGCACTTGGTTGGTTTATATCTCAAGCATTCGATAAATGCAAACCGTTCTTCTAGTCCATCAAAGGAAAGGAAGGCGCAATTTGGGATTTGGAATGTATAGAGGCTTTCAGGAAGTTAAAAACCAACTTCACTGTTATGCCACTCGTAATTGCACCACTGTTTTGGACCCGATAGTCGATGCATATCCGTAGCTAACCATCTTTCTTCTTTTGGAACAATAGTTGGACTCTGTATGGCACCTTGGAGGGCTTCATGTTGCTAGAATCGAGAAGTTCGTTCAACTACCTCCTCTATTCTACCAGTTCCACATGCGATATCCAAAGGGGGCACAATCTAGAAGCTTTGAACTAGGCTCCAGCCCAATTTTGTGGTCAACTGCACATGTAAGAAGAAAGGTCTAGGGGAGTTATGGAGGTATAAGATCATCAAACTCGTCAATAATTTTTGCCCCTACATCGGGCACTTCAACCTTCACGTCAGATCTCCACCAAGATCATGTGGTATGTCATCTTACCCTTCAACAACCCTTATTTCACTTTCATAGTGGACAACATCTCCACCTATTGCTTGCCATCTCTCTTACTTTGATCTGCAACAACCACTAGGCGAACACACGTTGCCCTCTTACATAAGATTGGCATTCAATTGAAATGTTGCATCAATGCCAACTGCGCCTTGATAAAGAACTCATTCCTGAGCATGACTTCAAATTCATCAAATGCTACAACCATTAATTACAACCACCAAAAAATTTTAAGAATGTTTAAAGGTTAACAAGAATGACAGCTGCACTTGGTAGGTTTATATCCCAAGCGTCCGATAAATGCAAACTATTCTTCCAGTCCTTTAAAAGAGAGGAAGGCGCAATTTGGGATTCGGATTGTAAAGAGGCCTTCATGAAGTTGAAAACCTACTTAGCCGCTCTGCCACTTGTAACTACACCATTGTTTAGGACCCAAAAGTTGATGCATATCCGCAGCTAACCATCTTGCTTCTTTTGGAACAACAGTGGGACTCTGCATCGCACCTTGGAGGTCTTCAGGTTGCTAGAATCGTGCAGTTCATTCAAATACCTCCTCGAATATACGAGCTCCACATGCGACTTCCAAAGGGTGCACAATCTAGAAGCTTTGAACTAGGGTCCTGCCTAATTTTGTGGTCAACTACACGTATAAATAGAAGGGTCTTGGGGAGTTTAGGAGGTATAGGAGCATCAAATTCCTCTATAATTTTTGCCCAAACATCGGGCACTTCAGCCTTCACGTTAGATCTCGATGAAGATCATAAAGTATGTCATCTCACGCTTCTGCAACCCATATTTCACTTGCTAAGTGAACAAGATCACCACCTTTTGCTAGCCACCCCTCTTACTATGAGATGCCACAACCACAAGGAGAACGCTTGTTGCCCCCTCACCTAAGATTGGCATTCCATTCAAATGTTGCATCCATGCCAACTTTGCCTTGATAAACAACTCATTCCAGAGCATGGCTTAAACTTTGTCCAAGGTTACAACCATCCATTACAACCACCAAAAAATTTTAAGAATGTTGAAAGGTTAACAAGAATGACAGCCGCACTTGGTTGGTTTATATCTCAAGCATTCGATAAATGCAAACCGTTCTTCTAGTCCATCAAAGGAAAGGAAGGCGCAATTTGGGATTTGGAATGTATAGAGGCTTTCAGGAAGTTAAAAACCAACTTCACTGTTATGCCACTCGTAATTGCACCACTGTTTTGGACCCGATAGTCGATGCATATCCGTAGCTAACCATCTTTCTTCTTTTGGAACAATAGTTGGACTCTGCATGGCACCTTGGAGGGCTTCATGTTGCTAGAATCGAGAAGTTCGTTCAACTACCTCCTCTATTCTACCCGTTCCACATGCGATATCCAAAGGGGGCACAAACTAGAAGCTTTGAACTAGGCTCCAGCCCAATTTTGTGGTCAACTGCACATGTAAGAAGAAAGGTCTAGGGGAGTTATGGAGGTATAAGATCATCAAACTCGTCAATAATTTTTGCCCCTACATCGGGCACTTCAACCTTCACGTCAGATCTCCACCAAGATCATGTGGTATGTCATCTTAC
>CAUOFW020002802.1:355233-456082 GCA_963454935.2 Ilex paraguariensis
AAGAATGACAGCCGCACTTGGTAGGCTTATATCCCAAGCATCCGATAAATGCAAACCGTTCTTCCAGTCCATCAAAGGAAAGGAAGGCGCAATTTGGGATTCCGAATGTGAGGAGGCTTTCAGGAAGATAAAAACCTACTTAGCCGCTCGGCCACTCGTAACTGCTCCATTGTTTTGGACCCGGTAGTCAATGCATATCCACAGCTAACCATCCTTCTTCTTTTGGAACAATAGTGGGACTCTGTATGGCACCTTGGAGGGCTTCATATTGCTAGAATCGAGTAGTTCGTTTAACAACCTCCTCAATTCTACTTGTTCCACATGCGACGTCCAAATGGGGCACATATTAGAAGCTTAGAACTATGCTCCTGCCCAACTAAGTGGTTAACTGCACATCCAAGTTGAAGGGTCTAGGGGAGTTCAGGAGGTATAAGATCATCCAATTCCTCCAAAATTTTTGCCCCAACATCGGGCACTTCAACCTTCACGTCAGATCTCCGCCAAGATCAAGATGTATGCCATCTCACCCTTCTACAACCCA
The DNA here is from genome assembly GCA_963454935.2 of Ilex paraguariensis. Taxonomy (NCBI): domain Eukaryota; kingdom Viridiplantae; phylum Streptophyta; class Magnoliopsida; order Aquifoliales; family Aquifoliaceae; genus Ilex; species Ilex paraguariensis. The sequence goes on from CAUOFW020002802.1 coordinate 355,775, forward strand.
TATTTCAGTTGCATAGTGGACTAGATCTCCACATTTTGGTTGCCATCGCACTTACTTTGATATGCCACAACCACAAGGAGAACGCATGTTGGCCTCTCGCATAAGATTGGCATTCCATTCAAATGTTGCATCAATGCCAACTTGGCCTTGATAAACAACTCATTCCTGTGCATGGCTTAAACTTTGTCCACTGGTACAACCATCAATTACAACCACCAAAAAATTTTAAGAATGTTTAAAGGTTAACAAGAATGACAGCCGCACATGGTAGGTTTATATCCCAAGTGTCCAATGAATGCAAATCGTTCTTCAACTCTATCAAAGGAAAGGAAGGCGCAATTTGGGATTCGAAATGTAAAGAGACCTTCAGGAAGATAAAAACCTACTTAGCCGCTCTGCCACTTGTAACTGCACCAATGTTTTTGACCCGGTAGTCAATGCATATCCGCAGCTAACCATCCTTCTTCTTTTGGATCAATAGTGGGACTCTGTATGGCACCATGGAGGGATTCAAGTTGCTAGAATCGGGTAGTTCGTTCAACAACCTCCTCAATTCTACTAGCTCCACATGCGACATCCAAATGGGGCACATATTAGAAACTTCGAACTTGGCTCCAGCCAAATTTTGTGGTTAACTGCACGTGTAAGAAGAAAGGTCTAGGGGAGTTTAGGAGGTATAAGATCATCAAACTCCATAATAAATGTTGCCCCAACATCGGGCACTTTAACCTTCACGTCAGATGTACACCAAGATGATGTGGTATGTCATCTTACCCTTCTACAACCCATATTTCACTTTCATAGTGCAGAACATCTCCACATATTGCTTGCCATCTCTCTTACTTTGATCTGCAACAACCGCAAGGCGAACGCACCTTGCCCTCTCACATAAGATTGGCATTCCATTCAAATGTTGCATCAATGCCAACTGTGCCTTGATAAAGAACTCATTCCTAAGCATGACTTCAAATTCATCAAAGGGTATAACCATTAATTACAACCACCAAAAAATTTTAAGAGTGTTTAAAGTTTAACAATAATGACAGCCGCACTTGGTTGGTTTATATCCCAAGCGTCCGATAAATGCAAACCGTTCTTCCAGTCCATAAATGGAAAGGAAGGCGCAATGCAGGATTCGGATTGTAAAGTGGCCTTCAAGAAGTTGAAAACCTACTTAGCCGCTCTGCCACTTGTAACTGCACCATTGTCTAGGACCCAAAAGTCGATGCATATCCGCAGCTAACCATCTTGCTTCTTTTGGAACAATAGTGGGACTTTGTATGGCACCTTGGAGGGCTTCTGGTTGCTAGAATCGTGCAGGTGATTCAAATACCTGCATAATTCTACTAGCTCCACATGCGGCATCCAATGGGTGCACAACCTAGAAGCTTTGAACAAGGCTCCTGCCCAATTTTTTGGTTAACTATANGCTAGAATCGTGCAGGTGATTCAAATACCTGCATAATTCTACTAGCTCCACATGCGACATCCAATGGGTGCACAACCTAGAAGCTTTGAACAAGGCTCCTGCCCAATTTTTTGGTTAACTACACGTCTAAGTAGAAGGGTCTTGGGGAGTTCAGGAGATATAGGATCATCAAATTCCTCCATAATTTTTGCCCAAACATCGGGCGCTTCCGCCTTCACGTTAGATTTCGACCAAGATCATAAGGTATGTCATCTCACCCTTCTGCAACCTATATTTCACTTGCTAAGTGAACAAGATCTTCACCTTTTGCTGGCCACCCCTCTTACTGTGAGATGCCACAACCACAAGGAGAACGCTTGTTGCCCTCTCACATAAGATTGGCATTCCATTCAAATGTTGCATCCATGCCAACTTTGCCTTGATAAAGAACTCATTCCTGAACAAGACTTCAAATTCGTCCAAGGGTACAACCATCAATTACAACCACCAAAAAAATTTAAAAATGTTTAAAGGTTAACAAGGATGACAGCCGCACTTAGTTGGTTTATATCCCAAGCGTCTAATAAATGCAAACCGTTCTTCCAGTCCATCAAAGGAAAGGAAGACGCAATTTGGGATTCGGAATGTAAAGAGGCCTTCAGGAAGATAAAAACCTACTTAACCGCTCTGCCACTCATAACTGCACCCTTGTTTTGGACCCGATGGTTAATGCATATCCTAAGCTAACCATCCTTCTTCTTTTCAAATAATAGTGGGACTCCCTATGGCACCTTGGAAGGCTTCATGTTGCTAGAATCGAGTAGTTCGTTTAACAACCTCCTCAATTCTACTAGTTCCACATGCGAAATCCAAATGGGGCACATACTAGAAGCTTCGAACTAGGCTGCTGCCCAATTAAGTGGTCAACTGCACGTCTAAGTTGAAGGGTCTTGGGGAGTTCAGGAGGTATAAGATCATCCAATTCCTCCAAAATTTTTGCCCCAACATCGGGCACTTCAACCTTCACGTCAGATCTCCACCAAGATCATGAGGTATGCCATATCACCCTTCTGCAACCCATATTTCAGTTGCATAGTGGACTAGATCTCCACATTTTGCTTGCCATCCCTCTTACTTTGATATGCCACAACCACAAGGAGAACGCATGTTGCCGTCTCACCTAAGATTGGCATTCCATTCAAATGTTGCATCAATGCCAGCTTGGCCTTGATAAACAAGTCATTCCTGAGCATGGCTTAAACTTTCTCCACGGGTACAACCATCAATAACAACCACCAAAAAAGTTTAAGAATGTTTAAAGGTTAATAAGAATGACAGCCGCACTTGGTAGGCTTATATCCCAAGCATCCGATAAATGCAAACCGTTCTTCTAGACCATCAAAGGAAAGGAAGGCGCAATTTGGGATTTGGAATGCAAAGAGGCCTTTAGGAAGTTAAAACCCTATTTAGCTGCTATGCCACTTGTAACTGCACCAGAGTTTTGGACCCGATAGTCGATGCATTTCCGCAGCTAACCATTTTTCTTCTTTTGGAACAATAGTGGGACTCTGTATGGCACCTTGGACGGTTTCAAGTTAGTAGAACCGAGTAGTTCGTTCAACTACCTCCTCTATTCTACCAGATCCACATGTGACATCCAAAGGGGGCACAATCTAGAAGCTTTGAACAAGGCTCCAGCCCAATGTTGTGGTCTAGTGCACATGTAAGAAGAAAGGGTNTACAACCATCAATTACAACCACCAAAAAAATTTAAAAATGTTTAAAGGTTAACAAGGATGACAGCCGCACTTAGTTGGTTTATATCCCAAGCGTCTAATAAATGCAAACCGTTCTTCCAGTCCATCAAAGGAAAGGAAGACGCAATTTGGGATTCGGAATGTAAAGAGGCCTTCAGGAAGATAAAAACCTACTTAACCGCTCTGCCACTCATAACTGCACCCTTGTTTTGGACCCGATGGTTAATGCATATCCTAAGCTAACCATCCTTCTTCTTTTCAAATAATAGTGGGACTCCCTATGGCACCTTGGAAGGCTTCATGTTGCTAGAATCGAGTAGTTCGTTTAACAACCTCCTCAATTCTACTAGTTCCACATGCAAAATCCAAATGGGGCACATACTAGAAGCTTCGAACTAGGCTGCTGCCCAATTAAGTGGTCAACTGCACGTCTAAGTTGAAGGGTCTTGGGGAGTTCAGGAGGTATAAGATCATCCAATTCCTCCAAAATTTTTGCCCCAACATCGGGCACTTCAACCTTCACGTCAGATCTCCACCAAGATCATGAGGTATGCCATATCACCCTTCTGCAACCCATATTTCAGTTGCATAGTGGACTAGATCTCCACATTTTGCTTGCCATCCCTCTTACTTTGATATGCCACAACCACAAGGAGAACGCATGTTGCCGTCTCACCTAAGATTGGCATTCCATTCAAATGTTGCATCAATGCCAGCTTGGCCTTGATAAACAAGTCATTCCTGAGCATGGCTTAAACTTTCTCCACGGGTACAACCATCAATAACAACCACCAAAAAAGTTTAAGAATGTTTAAAGGTTAATAAGAATGACAGCTGCACTTGGTAGGCTTATATCCCAAGCATCCGATAAATGCAAACCGTTCTTCTAGACCATCAAAGGAAAGGAAGGCGCAATTTGGGATTTGGAATGCAAAGAGGCCTTTAGGAAGTTAAAAACCTATTTAGCTGCTATGCCACTTGTAACTGCACCAGAGTTTTGGACCCGATAGTCGATGCATTTCCGCAGCTAACCATCTTTCTTCTTTTGGAACAATAGTGGGACTCTGTATGGCACCTTGGACGGTTTCAAGTTACTAGAACCGAGTAGTTCGTTCAACTACCTCCTCTATTCTACCAGTTCCACATGTGACATCCAAAGGGGGCACAATCTAGAAGCTTTGAACAAGGCTCCAGCCCAATTTTGTGGTCTAGTGCACATGTAAGAAGAAAGGTTTAGGGGAGTTCAGGAGGTGTAAGATCATCAAAATCCTCAATAATTTTTGCCCCAACCTCGGGCACTTCAACCTTCACGTCCGATCTCCACCAAGATCATGAGGTATGTCATCTCACCCTTCTACAACCCAAATTTCACTTTCATAGTGGACAACATCTCCACCTTTTGCTTGCCATCTCTCTTACGTTGATATGCAACAACCACAAGGCAAACACATGTTGCCCTCTCACCTAAGATTTGCATTCCATTCAAATGTTGCATCAATGCCTACTTTGCCTTGATAAAGAACTCATTCCTGAGCATGACTTCAAATTCGACAAAGGGTTCAACCATCAATTACAACCAGCAAAAACTTTGAAGAATGTTTAAAGGTTAACAAGAACGACAGCCGCACTTGGTAGGTTTATATCTCAAGCGTCCGATAAATGGAAACCGTTGTTCCAGTCCATCAAAGGAAAGGAAGGCGCAATTTGGGATTCGGATTGTAAAGAGGCCTTCAGGAAGTTGAAAACCTATTTAGCCGCTCTGCCACTTGTAACTGCACATTTGTTTAGGACCCAAAAGTCGATGCATATCTGCAGCTAACCATCTTCCTTCTTTTCGAACAATAGTGGGACTCTGTACGACACCTTGAAGGGCTTCATGTTGCTAGAATCGTGCAGTTCATTCAAATACCTCGTCAATTCTACTTGTTCCACATGCGACATCCAATGGGTGCATAACCTAGAAGCTTTGAACTGGGCTCCTGCCCAATTTTTTGGCCAACTACACGTCTACGTAGAAGGGTCTAGTGGAGTTCAGGAGATATAGGATAATCAAATTCCTCCATAATTTTTGTCCTAACATCGGGCACTTCAGCCTTCACGTTAGATCTCGACCAAGATCATAAGGTATGTCATCTCACCCTTCTGCGACCCATATTTCACTTGCTAAGTGAACAAGATCTTCACCTTTTGCTGGCCACCCCTCTTACTATGAGATGCCACAACCACAAGGAGAACGCTTGTTGCCCTCTCACCTAAGATTGGCATTCCATTCAAATGTTGCATCCATGCCAACTTTGCCTTGATAAAGAACTCATTCCTGAGCAAGACTTGAAATTCGTCCAAGGGTACAACCATCAATTACAACCACCAAAAAATTTTAAAAATGTTGAATGGTTAACAAGAATGACAGCCGCTCTTGGTTGGTTTATATCCCAAGCGTCTGATAAATGCAAATCGTTCTTCCAGTCCATCAAAGAAAATGAAGACGCAATTTGGGATTCGGAGTGTAAAGAAGCCTTCAGGAAGATAAAAACCTACTTAACCGCTCTGTCGCTCGTAACTGCACCATTGTTTTGGACCCGATAGTCAATGCATGTCCTTAGCTAATCGTCCTTCTTCTTTTCGAATAATAGTGGGACTCTCTATGGCACCTTGGAGGGCTTCATGCTACTAGAATCAAGTAGTTCGTTTAACAACCTCCTCAATTCTACAAGCTCCACATGCGAAATCCAAATGGGGCACATACTAGAAGCTTCGAACTAGGCTCCTGCCCAATTAAGTGGTCAACTGCACGTCTAAGTTGAAAGGTCTTGGGGAGTTTAGGAGGTATAAGACCATCCAATTCCTCAAAAATTTTTGCCCCAAAATCGGGCACTTCAACCTTCACGTCAGATCTCCACCAAGATCATGAGGTATGCCATCTCACCCTTCTGCAACCCATNTCTAAGTTGAAGGGTCTTGGGGAGTTCAGGAGGTATAAGATCATCCAATTCCTCCAAAATTTTTGCCCCAAAATCGGGCACTTCAACCTTCACGTCAGATCTCCACCAAGATCATGAGGTATGCCATCTCACCCTTCTGCAACCCATATTTCAGTTGCACACTGGACTAGATCTCCACATTTTGCTTGCCATCCCTCTTACTTTGATATGCCACAAGCACAAGGAGAACGCATGTTGCCCTCTCACCTAAGATTGGCATTCCATTCAAATGTTGCATCAATGCCAGCTTGGCCTTGATAAACAATTTATTCCTGAGCATGGCTTAAACTTTGTCCAAGGGTACAACCATCAATTACAACCACCAAAAAATTTTAAGAATGTTTAATGGTTAACAAGAATGACAGCCGCACTTGGTAGGTTTATATCCCAAGCATCCGATAAATGCAAACCGTTCTGCTGGACCATCAAAGGAAAGGAAGGCACATTTTGGGATTTGGAATGTAAAGAGGCCTTCTGGAAGTTAAAAACCTACTTAGCTGCTCTGCCATTCGTAACTGCACCAATGTTTTGGACCCGATAGTCGATGCATATCCGCAGCTAACCATCTTTCTTCTTTTGGAACAATATTGGGACTCTGTATGGCAACTTGGAGGGCTTCATGTTGCTAGAACCGAGCAGTTCATTCAACTACCTCCTCTATTCTACCAGTTCCACATGCGACATCGAAAGGGGGCACAATCTAGAAACTTTGAACTAGGCTCCAGCCCAATTTTGTGGTCAACTGCACCAGTAGGAAGAAAGGTCTAGGGGAGTTCAGGAGGTATAAGATCATCAAACTCCTCAATAATTTTTGCCCCAACATTGGGCACTTCAACCTTCACATCAGATCTCCACCAAGATCATGTGGTATGTCATGTCACCCTTCTACAACCCATATTTCACTTTTATAGTGGACAACATCTCCACCTATTGCTTGCCATCTCTCTTACTTTGACATGCAACAATCACAAGGCGAACGCCCGTTGCCCTCTCACATAAGATTGGCATTCCATTCAAATGTTCCATCAATGCCAACTTTGCCTTGATAAAGAACTCATTCCTGAGCAAGACTTCATATTTGTCCAATGGTATAACCATCAATTATAATCCCCAAAAAATTTTAAAAATGTTTAAAGGTTAAAAAGAATGACAGCCGCACTTGGTAGGTTTATATCCCAAGCGTCTGATAATTGCAAACCGTTCTTCCAGTCCGTCAAAGGATAGGAAGGCACAATTTGGGATTCGGAATGTAAAGAGGCCTTCAAGAGGATAAAAACCTACTTTGCGGCTCTGCCACTCGTAACGGCGCCATTGTATTGGACCAGATAGTCAATGCATATCCGCAACTAACCATCCTTCTTCTTTTGGAATAATAGTGGGACTTTATATGGCACATTGGAGGGCTTCATGTTGCTAGAATCGAGTAGTTCGTTGAACAACCTCCTCAATTCTACTAGTTCCACTTGCGAAATCCAAATGGGGCATATACTAGAAGTTTCGAACTAGGCTCCTGCCCAATTAAGTGGTCAACTGTATGTCTAAGTTGAAGGGTCTTTGGGAGTTCAGGAGGTATAATATCATCCAATTCCTCCAAAATTTCTGCCCCAACACCGGGCACTACAACCTTCACGTCAAATCTCCACCAAGATCATGAGGTATGCCATCTCACCCTTCTGCAACCCATATTTCAGTTGCATAGTGGACTACATCTCCAAATTTTTCTCGCCATCCCACTTACTTTGATATGCCACAACCACAAGGAGAATGCATGTTGTCCTCTCACCTAAGATTAACATTCCATTCAAATGTTGCATCAATGCCAGCTTGGCCTTAATAAACAACTCATTCATGGGCATGGCTTAAAATTTGTCCAAGGGTTCAACCATCAATTACAACTACCAAAAAATTTTAAGAATGTTTAAACGTTAACAAGAATGACAGCTTCACTTGGTAGGATTATATCCCAAGCGTCCGATAAATGCAAACCGTTCTTCTACTCCATTAGAGGAAAGGAAGGCACAATTTGGGATTTGGAATGTAAAGTGGCCTTCAGGAAGTTAAAAACCTACTTAGCTGCTATGTCACTCGTAACTGCACCAGTGTTTTGGACCCGATTGTCGATGTACATCCGCAGCTAACCATCTTTCTTCTTTTGGAACAATAGTGGGACACTGTACGGCACCTTGGACGGCTTCAAGTTGCTAGAACCGAGTAGTTCGTTCAACTACCTCCTCTATTCTACTAGTTCCACATACGACATCCAAAGGGGGCACAATCTAGAAGCTTTGAACTAGGCTCCAGCCCAATTTTGTGGTCAACAGCACGTGTTAGAACAAAGGTTTAGGGGAGTTCTGGAGGTATAAGATCATCAAAATCCTTAATAATTTTTGCCCCAACCTCGGGCACTTCAACCTTCACGTCAGATCTCCACCAAGATCATGAGGTCTGTCATCTCACCCTTCTACGATCCAAATTTCACTTTCATAGTGGACAACATCTCCACCTTTTGCTTGCCATCTCACTTACTTTTATATGCAACAACCACAAGGCAAACACATGTTGCCCTCTCACCTAAGATTTGCATTCCATTCAAATGTTGCATCAGTGCCTACTTTGCCTTGATAAAGAACTCATTCCTGAGCATGACTTCAAATTCGACAAAGGGTTCAACCATCAATTACAACCAGCAAAAACTTTGAAGAATGTTTAAAGGTTAACAAGAACGACAGCCGCACTTGGTAGGTTTATATCTCAAGCGTCCGATAAATGGAAACCGTTGTTCCAGTCCATCAAAGGAAAGGAAGGCGCAATTTGGGATTCGGATTGTAAAGAGGCCTTTAGGAAGTTGTAAACCTACTTAGCCGCTCTGCCACTTGTCACTGGACCATTGTTTAGGACCGAATAGTCGATGCATATCCGCAGCTAACCATCTTGTTTCTTTTGGAACAATAGTGGGACTCTGTATGGCACCTTGGAGTTCTTCATGTTACTAGAATCGTGCAGTTCATTCAAATACCTCCTCAATTCTACCAACTCCACATGCGACATCCAAAGGGTGCACAATCTTGAAGCTTTGAACTAGGCTCCTGCCCAATTTTGTGCTCAACTGCACGTCTAAGTAGATGGGTCTCGGGGAGTTCAGGAGGTATAAAATCATCCAAATCCTCCAAAATTTTTGTCCCACCCTTGGGCACTTCAACCTGCACGTCAGATCACCACCAAGATCATGAGGTATGTCATCTCACCCTTCTGCAACCCATGTTTCACTTGCATAGTGGACAAGATCTCCATTTTTTGCTTGCCATCCCACTTACTTTGATATGCCACAACCACAAGGAGAACGCATGTTGCCCTCTCACCTAAGATTTGCATTCCATTCAAAAGTTGCATGAATGCCAACTTTGCCTTGATAAAGAACTCATTCCTGGGCATGACTTCAAATTCGTCCAAGGGTACAACCTTCAATTACAACCAGTAAAAAATTTTAAGAATGTTTAAAGTTTAACAAGAATGAAAGCCGCACTTGGTAGGTTTATATCCCAAGCATCCCAAAAATGCAAACCGTTCTTCCAGTCCATCAAAGGAAAGGAAGGCACAATTTGGGATTTAGAATCTAAAGAGGGCTTCAGGAAGTTGAAAACCTATTCAGCCGCTTTACCACTCATAACTGCACCGTTGTTTAGGACCCGATAGTTGATGCCTATCCGTAGCTCACCATCCTGCTTCTTTTGGAACAATAGTGGGACTCTGTATGGCACCTTGGACGGCTTCAGGTTGCTAGAATCGAGCAGTTCGTTCAAATACCTCCTCAATTCTACCAGTTCCACATACGACTTCCAATGGGGGAACAATCTAGAAGCTTTGAACTTGGCTCCTACCCAATTTTGTGGTCATCATCACGTCTAAGTAGAAGGGTGTTGGGGAGTTCAGGAGGTCTAAGATCATCCAATTCCTCCAAAATTTTTGCCCCAACATCGTGCACTTCAACCTTCACGTCAGATCTGCACCAAGATCATGAGGTATGTCATCTCACCCTTCTACAACCCATATTTCACTTGGATAGCGGACAAGATCTCCAACTTTTGTTTGCCATCCCCCTTACTTTGATATGCCACAACCACAAGGAGAACACATGTTGCCCTCTCACCTTAGATTGACATTCCTTTCAAATGTTGCATCAATGCCAACTTTGTCTTGATAAAGAACTCATTCCTGGGCATGACTTCAAATTTGTCTGAGGGTACAACCATCAATTACAACCACCGAAAAATTTTAAGAAATGTTTAAAGGTTAACAGGAATGACAGCCGCACTTGGTAGGTTTACATTCCAAGCGTTCGACAAATGCAAACCGTTCTTCCAGTCCATCAAAGGAAAGGAAGGCGCAGTTTGGGATTCGAAATGTAAAGTGGCCTTCACGAAGTTGAAAACCTACTTAGCCGCTCTGCCACTCGTAATTGCACCATTGTTTAGGAGCCGATAGTCGATGCATATCCGCAGCTAACCTTCCTGCTTCTTTAGAACAATAGTGGGACTCTGTATGGCACCATGGTGAGCTTCACGTTGCTAGAATCGAGCAGTTCGCTCAACTACCTCCTCAATTCTACCAGTTCCACCTCCGACATCCAAAGGGGGCACAATCTAGAAGCTTTGAACTAGGCTCCTGCCCAATTTTGTGGTCAACAGCACGTCGAAGTAGAAGGGTCTTGGGGAGCTCAGGAGGTACAAGATCATCAAATTCCTCCAAAATTTTTGCCCCAACATCGTGAACTTCAACCTTCACGTCAGATCTCCACCAAGATCATGACGTATGTCATCTCACCCTTCTGCAACCCGTGTTTCACTTGCATAGTGGACAAGATCTGCACATTTTGCTTGCCATCCCCCTTACTTTGATAGGCCACAACCACAAGGAGAATGCATGTTGCCCACTCACCTAATATTTGCATTCCACTCAAATGTTGCATCAATGCCAACTTGGCCTTGATAAAGAACTCATTCCTGAGCAAGACTTCAAATTTGTCCAAGGGTACAACCATCAATTACAACCACCAAAAAATTTTAAGAATGTTTAAAGGTTAATAAGAATGATAGCAGGACTTGGTAGGTTTATATCCCAAGCATTCGATAAATGCAAACCGTTCTTCGAGTCCATCATAGGAAAGGAAGGCACAATTTGGGATTTGGAATTTTAAGAGGCCTTCACGAAGTTGAAAACCTACTTAGCCGCCCTCCCACTTGTAACTGCACCATTGTTTAGGACCCGATAGTCGATGCATATCCGCTGCTAACCATCCTGCTTCTTTTGGAACAGTAGTGGGACTCAGTATGGCACCTTGGTGGGCTTTACGTTGCTAGAATCGAGCAGGTCGTTCAACTACCTCCTCAATTCTACCAGTACCACGTGCGACATCCAAGGGGGGCACAATATAGAACCTTTGAAGTTGGCTCTTGCCCAATTTCGAGGTCAATTGCACGTCTAAGTAGAAGGGTCTTGGGGAGTTCCGGAGGTATAAGATCATCCAAATGCTCCAAAATTTTTGCCTGACCATCGGGCAGTTCAACCTTCGCGGCAGATCTCCAACAAGATCATGAGGTATGTCATCTAACCCTTCTGCAACCCGTATTTCACTTGCATAGTGGACAAGATCTCCACCTTTTGCTTGCCATCCCACTTACTTTGATATGCCACAAGCACAGGGAGAACGCTTGTTGCCCTGTCACCTAATATTGGCATTCCCTTCAAATGTTGCATCATGGCCAACTTGGCCTTGATAAAGAACTCATTCCTGAGCAAGACTTCAAATTTGTCCAAGGGTACAACCATCAATTACAACCACCAAAAAATTTTAAGAATGTTTAAAGGTTAATAAGAATGATAGCAGGACTTGGTAGGTTTATATCCCAAGCATTCGATAAATGCAAACCGTTCTTCGAGTCCATCATAGGAAAGGAAGGCACAATTTGGGATTTGGAATTTTAAGAGGCCTTCACGAAGTTGAAAACCTACTTAGCCGCCCTCCCACTTGTAACTGCACCATTGTTTAGGACCCGATAGTCGATGCATATCCGCTGCTAACCATCCTGCTTCTTTTGGAACAGTAGTGGGACTCAGTATGGCACCTTGGTGGGCTTTACGTTGCTAGAATCGAGCAGGTCGTTCAACTACCTCCTCAATTCTACCAGTACCACGTGCGACATCCAAGGGGGGCACAATATAGAACCTTTGAAGTTGGCTCTTGCCCAATTTCGAGGTCAATTGCACGTCTAAGTAGAAGGGTCTTGGGGAGTTCCGGAGGTATAAGATCATCCAAATGCTCCAAAATTTTTGCCTGACCATCGGGCAGTTCAACCTTCGCGGCAGATCTCCAACAAGATCATGAGGTATGTCATCTAACCCTTCTGCAACCCGTATTTCACTTGCATAGTGGACAAGATCTCCACCTTTTGCTTGCCATCCCACTTACTTTGATATGCCACAAGCACAGGGAGAACGCTTGTTGCCCTGTCACCTAATATTGGCATTCCCTTCAAATGTTGCATCAAGGCCAACTTGGCCTTGATAAAGAACTCATTCCTTAGCATGACTTCAAATTCGTCCAAGGGTACAACCATCAATTATAACCACAAAAGAATTTTAAGAATGTTTAAAGGTTAACAAGAATGAGAGCCGCACTTGTTAGGTTTATATCCCAAGCGTCCGATAAATGCAAACCGTTATTCTAGTCCATCATAGGAAAGGAAGGCGCAATTTGGGATTCGGAATGTAAAGAGGCCTTCACGAAGTTGAAAACCTACTTAGCCGCTCTGCCACTCGTCACTGCACCATTGTTTAGGACCGGATAGTCGATGCATATCCGCAGCTAACCATCCTGCTTGTTTTGGAACAATAATGGGACTCAGTATGGCACCATGGAGGCCTTCGAGTTGCAAGAATTGAGCAGTTTGTTCAACTACCTCCTCAATTGTGCCAGTTCCACGTGCGACATCGAAAGGGCGCACAATCTAACAGCTTTGAAGTTGGCACCTGCCCAATTTTGTGGTCAACTGCGCGTCTAAGTAGAAGGGTCTTAGGGAGTTCAGGAGGAATAAGATCATTCAATTCCTCTAAAATTCTTGCACGAACATCGGGCACATTCAACCTTCACGTCAGATTCCCACCAATATCATGAGGTACGTTATCTCACCGTTCTAGAACCCATATTTCACTTGCATAGTGGACAAGATCTCCACCTTTTGCTTGTCATCCCCCTTACTTTGATATGCCACATCCACAAGGAGAACGCATGTTGCCCTCACACCTAGGATTTGCATTCCATTCAAACATGGCATCTACGCCAACTTGGCCTTGATAAAGAACTCATTCCTTAGCATGACTTCAAATTCGTCCAAGGGTACAACCATCAATTACAACCACAAAAAAATTTTAAGAATGTTTAAAGGTTAACAAGAATGAGAGCCGCACTTGTTAGGTTTATATCCCAAGCGTCCGATAAATGCAAACCGTTATTCTAGTCCATCATAGGAAAGGAAGGCGCAATTTGGGATTTGGAATGTAAAGAGGCCTTCACGAAGTTGAAAACCAACTTAGCCGCTCTTCCACTCGTAACTGCACCATTGTTTTGGACCCGACAGTCAAGACATATCCGCTGCTAACCATCCTACTTCTTTTGGAATAATAGTGGGACTCAATATGGCACCTTGGTGGGCTTCACGTTGCTAGAATCGAGCAGGTCGTTCAACTACCTCCTCAATTCTACCAGTACCATGTGCGACATCCAAGGGGGGCACAATATAGAACCTTTGAAGTTGGCTCTTGCCCAATTTTGAGGTCAACTACACATCTAAGTAGAAGGGTCTTGGGGAGTTCCAGAGGTATAAGACCATCGAATTCCACCAAAATTTTTGCCCCAACATCGTGCACTTCAACCTTCACGTCAGATTTCCACCAATATCATGAGGTATATCATCTCAGTCTTCTGCAACCCATATTTCACTTGCATAGTGGACAAGATCTCCACCTTTTGCTTGCCATCCCCATTACTTTGATATGCCACAACCACAAGGAGAACGCATATTGCGCTCACACCTAAGATTTTTATTCCATTCAAATGTTGCATCAATGCCAACTTGGTTTTGATAAAGAACTCATTCCGGAGCAAGACTTCAAATTCGTCCAAGGGTACAACCATCAATTACAACCACCAAAAAATTTTAAGAATGTTTAAAGGTTAATAAGAATGACAGCCGCACTTGGTAGGTTTATATCCCAAGCGTCCGATAAATGCAAACCGTTCTTCGAGTCCATCATTGTAAGGGAAGGCGCAATTTGGGATTCGGAATATAAAGAGGCCTTCACGAAGTTGAAAACTTACTTAGTCGCTCTGCCACTCGTAACTGCACCATTGCTTAGGACCGTATAGTCGATGCATATCCGCAGCTAACCATCTTGCATCTTTTGGAACAATAGTAGGACTTAGTGTGGCACCTTGGAGGGCTTCACTTTGCTAGAATTAAGCAGTTCGTTCAACTACCAACTCAATTCTGCCAATTCCACGTGTGACAGCGAAATGGGGCACAATCTTGAACCTTTGAAGTTGGCTCATNGCAGTTCGTTCAACTACCAACTCAATTCTGCCAATTCCACGTGTGACAGCGAAATGGGGCACAATCTTGAACCTTTGAAGTTGGCTCATGCCCAATTTTGTGGTCAACTGCGCGTCTAAGTAGAAGGGTCTTGGGGAGTTCAGGAGGTATAAGATCATCCAATTCCTCGAAAATTTTTGCCCCAACATCGTGCACTTCAACCTTCACGTCAGATTTCCACCAATATCATGAGGTATATCATGTCACCCATCTGCAACCCATATTTCAGTTGCATGGTGGACAAGATCTCCACCTTTTGCTTGCCATCCCCCTTACTTTGATACGCCACAAGCACAAGGAGAACGCATATTGCCCTCACACCTAAGATTTTCATTCCATTCAAATGTTGCATCAATGCCAACTTGGCCTCGATAAAGAACTCATTCCTGAGTGTGACTTCAAATTCGTCCACGGGTACAACCATCAATTACAACCACCAAAAAATTTTAAGAATGTTTAAAGGTTAATAAGAATGACAGCCGCACTTGGTAGGTTTATATCCCAAGCGTCCGATAAATGCAAACCGTTCTTCGAGTCCATGATAGGAAAGGAAGGCGCAACTTGGGATTCAAAATGTAAAGTGGGCTTCACGAAGTTGAAAACCTACTTAGCCGCTCTGCCACTCATAACTGCACCATTGTTTAGGACCGGATAGTCGATGCATATCCGCATCTTACCGTCTTGCTTCTTTTGGAACAACAGTGGGACTCGGTATGGCACCTTGGAGGGCTTCTCGTCGCTAGAATTGAGCAGTTCGTTCAACTACCACCTCAACTCTAACAGTTCCACATGCGACATCCAAATGGGGCACAATCTTGAAGCTTTGAAGTAGGCTCCTGCCCTATTTTGTGGTCAACTACGCGTCTAAGTAGAAGGGTCTTGGGGAGTTCAGGAGGTATAAGATCATACAATTCCTCCAAAATTTTTGCCCCAACATCGTGCACTTCAACCTTCACGTCAGATTTCCACCAATATCATGAGGTATATCATCTCAGTCTTCTGCAACCCATATTTCACTTGCATAGTGGACAAGATCTCCACCTTTTGCTTGCCATCCCCATTACTTTCATATGCCACAACCACAAGGGGAACCCATATTGCGCTCACACCTAAAATTTTTATTCCATTCAAATGTTGCATCAATGCCAACTAGGTTTTGATAAAGAACTCATTCCGGGGCAAGACTTCAAATTCGTCCAAGGGTACAACCATCAATTACAACCACCAAAAAATTTTAAGATTGTTTTAAGATTAATAAGAATGACAGCCGCACTTGGTAGGTTTATATCCCAAGCGTCTGATAAATGCAAACCGTTCTTCGAGTCCATGATAGGAATGGAAGGCGCAACTTGGGATTCAAAATGTAAAGTGGGCTTCACGAAGTTGAAAACCTACTTAGCCGCTCTGCCACTCGTCACTGCACCATTGTTTAGGACCGGATAGTCGACGCATATCCGCAGCTAACCATCCTGCTTGTTTTGGAACAATAGTGGGACTCAGTATGGCACCATGGAGGGCTTCAAGTTGCAAGAATTGAGCAGTTTGTTCAAATACCTCCTCAATTGTGCCAGTTCCACGTGCGACATCGAAAGGGCGCACAATCTAACAGCTTTGAAGTTGGCACCTGCCCAATTTTGTGGTCAACTGCGCGTCTAAGTAGAAGGGTCTTGGGGAGTTCAGGAGGAATAAGATCATTCAATTCCTCTAAAATTCTTGCCCCAACATCGGGAACATTCAACCTTCACGTCAGATTTCCACCAATATCATGAGGTACGTCATCTCACCCTTCTACAACTCATATTTCACTTGCATAGTGGACAAGATCTCCACCTTTTGCTTGCCATCCCCCTTACTTTGATATGCCACAACCACAAGGAGAACGCATGTTGCCCTCACACCTAAGATTGGCATTCCATTCAAATGTTGCATCAATGCCAACTTGGCCTTGATAAAGAACTCATTCCTGAGCATGACTTCAAATTCTTCCAAGGGTACAACCATCAATTACAACCACCAAAAAATTTTAAGAATGTTTAAAGGTTAATAAGAATGACAGCCGCACTTGGTAGGTTTATATCCCAAGCGTCCGATAAATGCAAACCGTTCTTCGAGTCCATGATAGGAAAGGAAGGCGCAACTTGGGATTCAAAATGTAAAGTGGGCTTCACGAAGTTGAAAACCTACTTAGCCGCTCTGCCACTCGTCACTGCACCATTGTTTAGGACCGGATAGTCGAAGCATATCCGCAGCTAACCATCCTGCTTGTTTTGGAACAATAATGGGACTCAGTATGGCACCATGGAGGCCTTCAAGTTGCAATAATTGAGCAGTTTGTTCAACTACCTCCTCAATTGTGCCAGTTCCACGTGCGACATCGAAGGGGCGCACAATCTCACAGCTTTGAAGTTGGCACCTGCCCAATTTTGTGGTCAACTGTGCGTCTAAGTAGAAGGGTCTTAGGGAGTTCAGGAGGAATAATATCATTCAATTCCTCTAAAATTCTTGCACGAACATCGGGCACATTCAAACTTCACGTCAGATTCCCACCAATATCATGAGGTACGTTATCTCACCGTTCTAGAACCCATATTTCACTTGCATAGTGGACAAGATCTCCACCTTTTGCTTGTCATCCCCCTTACTTTGATATGCCACATCCACAAGGAGAACGCATGTTGCCCTCACACCTAGGATTTGCATTCCATTCAAACATGGCATCTACGCCAACTTGGCCTTGATAAAGAACTCATTCCTGGGCATGACTTCAAATTCGTCCAAGGGTAAAACCATCAATTACAACCACCAAAAAATTTTAAGAATGTTTAAAGGTTAATAAGAGTGACAGCCGCACTTGGTAGGTTTATATCCCAAGCGTCCGATAAATGCAAACCGTTCTTCGAGTCCATGATAGGAAAGGAAGGCGCAACTTGGGATTCAAAATGTAAAGTGGGCTTCACGAAGTTGAAAACCTACTTAGCCGCTCTGCCACTCGTCACTGCACCATTGTTTAGGACCGGATAGTCGACGCATATCCGCAGCTAACCATCCTGCTTGTTTTGGAACAATAGTGGGACTCAGTATGGCACCATGGAGGGCTTCAAGTTGCAAGAATTGAGCAGTTTGTTCAACTACCTCCTCAATTGTGCCAGTTCCACGTGCGACATCGAAAGGGCGCACAATCTCACAGCTTTGAAGTTGGCACCTGCCCAATTTTGTGGTCAACTATGCGTCTAAGTAGAAGGGTCTTAGGGAGTTCAGGAGGAATAAGATCATTCTATTCCTCTAAAATTCTTGCCCGAACATCGGGCACATTCAAACTTCACGTCAGATTCCCACCAATATCATGAGGTACGTTATCTCACCGTTCTAGAACCCATATTTCACTTGCATAGTGGACAAGATCTCCACCTTTTGCTTGTCATCCCCCTTACTTTGATATGCCACATCCACAAGGAGAACGCATGTTGCCCTCACACCTAGGATTTGCATTCCATTCAAACATGGCATCTACGCCAACTTGGCCTTGATAAAGAACTCATTCCTGGGCATGACTTCAAATTCGTACAAGGGTAAAACCATCAATTACAACCACCAAAAAATTTTAAGAATGTTTAAAGGTTAATAAGAGTGACAGCCGCACCTGGTAGGTTTATATCCCAAGCGTCTGATAAATGCAAACCGTTCTTCGAGTCCATGATAGGAATGGAAGGCGCAACTTGGGATTCAAAATGTATAGTGGGCTTCACGAAGTTGAAAACCTACTGAGCCGCTCTGCCACTCATAACTGCACCATTGTTTAGGACCGGATAGTCGACGCATATCCGCAGCTAACCATCCTGCTTCTTTTGGAACAACCGTGGGACTCGGTATGGCACCTTGGAGGGCTTCTCGTTGCTAGAATTGAGCAGTTCGTTCAACTACCACCTCAACTCTACCAGTTCCACAGGCGACATCCAAAGGGGCACAATCTTGAAGCATTGAAGTAGGCTCCTGCCCTATTTTGTGGTCAACTACGCTTCTAANCTCTACCAGTTCCATAGGCGACATCCAAACGGGCACAATCTTGAAGCTTTGAAGTACGCTCCTGCCCTATTTTGTGGTCAACTACGCTTCTAAGTAGAAGGGTCTTGGGGAGTTCAGGAGGTATCAGATCATACAATTCTTCCAAAATTTTTGGCCCAACATCGTGCACTTCAACCTTCACGTCAGATTTCCACCAATATTATGGGGTATATCATCTCAGTCTTCTGCAACCCATATTTCACCTGCATAGTGGACAAGATCTCCACCTTTTGCTTGCCATCCCCATTACTTTCATATGCCACAACCGCAAGGAGGACGCATATTGCCCTTACACCTAAGGTTTTTATTCCATTCAAATGTTGCATCAACGCCAACTTGGTTTTGATAAAGAACTCATTCCGGAGCAAGACTTCAAATTCGTCCAAGGGGACAACCATCAATTACAACCACCAAAAAATTTTAAGAATGTTTAAAGATTAATAAGAATGACAGCCGCACTTGGTTGGTTTGTATCCCAAGCGTCCAATAAATGCAAACCGTTCTACGAGTCCATGATAGGAAAGGAAGGCGCAACTTGGGATTCAAAATGTAAAGTGGGCTTCACGAAGTTGAAAACCTACTTAGCCGCTCTGCCACTCGTCACTGCACCATTGTTTAGGACCGGATAGTCGACGCATATCCGCAGCTAACCATCCTGCTTGTTTTGGAACAATAGTGGGACTCAGTATGGCACCATGGAGGGCTTCAAGTTGCAAGAATTGAGCAGTTTGTTCAAATACCTCCTCAATTGTGCCAGTTCCACGTGCGACATCGAAAGGGGGCACAATCTAGAAGCTTTGAAGTTGGCACCTGCCCAATTTTGTGGTCAACTGCGCGTCTAAGTAGAAGGGTCTTGGGGAGTTCAGGAGGAATAAGATCATTCAATTCCTCTAAAATTCTTGCCCGAACATCGGGCACATTCAACCTTCACGTCAGATTCCCACCAATATCATGAGGTACGTTATCTCACCGTTCTAGAACCCATATTTCACTTGCATAGTGGACAAGATCTCCACCTTTTGCTTGTCATCCCCCTTACTTTGATATGCCACATCCACAAGGAGAACGCATGTTGCCCTCACACCTAGGATTTGCATTCCATTCAAACATGGCATCTACGCCAACTTGGCCTTGATAAAGAACTCATTCCTGGGCATGACTTCAAATTCGTCCAAGGGTAAAACCATCAATTACAACCACCAAAAAATTTTAAGAATGTTTAAAGGTTAATAAGAGTGACAGCCGCACTTGGTAGGTTTATATCCCAAGCGTCCGATAAATGCAAACCGTTCTTCGAGTCCATGATAGGAAAGGAAGGCGCAACTTGGGATTCAAAATGTAAAGTGGGCTTCACGAAGTTGAAAACCTACTTAGCCGCTCTGCCACTCGTCACTGCACCATTGTTTAGGACCGGATAGTCGACGCATATCCGCAGCTAACCATCCTGCTTGTTTTGGAACAATAGTGGGACTCAGTATGGCACCATGGAGGGCTTCAAGTTGCAAGAATTGAGCAGTTTGTTCAAATACCTCCTCAATTGTGCCAGTTCCACGTGCGACATCGAAAGGGCGCACAATCTAACAGCTTTGAAGTTGGCACCTGCCCAATTTTGTGGTCAACTGCGCGTCTAAGTAGAAGGGTCTTGGGGAGTTCAGGAGGAATAAGATCATTCAATTCCTCTAAAATTCTTGCACGAACATCGGGCACATTCAACCTTCACGTCAGATTCCCACCAATATCATGAGGTACGTTATCTCACCGTTCTAGAACCCATATTTCACTTGCATAGTGGACAAGATCTCCACCTTTTGCTTGTCATCCCCCTTACTTTGATATGCCACATCCACAAGGAGAACGCATGTTGCCCTCACACCTAGGATTTGCATTCCATTCAAACATGGCATCTACGCCAACTTGGCCTTGATAAAGAACTCATTCCTGGGCATGACTTCAAATTCGTCCAAGGGTAAAACCATCAATTACAACCACCAAAAAATTTTAAGAATGTTTAAAGGTTAATAAGAGTGACAGCCGCACTTGGTAGGTTTATATCCCAAGCGTCCGATAAATGCAAACCGTTCTTCGAGTCCATGATAGGAAAGGAAGGCGCAACTTGGGATTCAAAATGTAAAGTGGGCTTCACGAAGTTGAAAACCTACTTAGCCGCTCTGCCACTCGTCACTGCACCATTGTTTAGGACCGGATAGTCGACGCATATCCGCAGCTAACCATCCTGCTTGTTTTGGAACAATAGTGGGACTCAGTATGGCACCATGGAGGGCTTCAAGTTGCAAGAATTGAGCAGTTTGTTCAAATACCTCCTCAATTGTGCCAGTTCCACGTGCGACATCGAAAGGGCGCACAATCTAACAGCTTTGAAGTTGGCACCTGCCCAATTTTGTGGTCAACTGCGCGTCTAAGTAGAAGGGTCTTGGGGAGTTCAGGAGGAATAAGATCATTCAATTCCTCTAAAATTCTTGCACGAACATCGGGCACATTCAACCTTCACGTCAGATTCCCACCAATATCATGAGGTACGTTATCTCACCGTTCTAGAACCCATATTTCACTTGCATAGTGGACAAGATCTCCACCTTTTGCTTGTCATCCCCCTTACTTTGATATGCCACATCCACAAGGAGAACGCATGTTGCCCTCACACCTAGGATTTGCATTCCATTCAAACATGGCATCTACGCCAACTTGGCCTTGATAAAGAACTCATTCCTGGGCATGACTTCAAATTCGTCCAAGGGTAAAACCATCAATTACAACCACCAAAAAATTTTAAGAATGTTTAAAGGTTAATAAGAGTGACAGCCGCACTTGGTAGGTTTATATCCCAAGCGTCCGATAAATGCAAACCGTTCTTCGAGTCCATGATAGGAAAGGAAGGCGCAACTTGGGATTCAAAATGTAAAGTGGGCTTCACGAAGTTGAAAACCTACTTAGCCGCTCTGCCACTCGTCACTGCACCATTGTTTAGGACCGGATAGTCGACGCATATCCGCAGCTAACCATCCTGCTTGTTTTGGAACAATAGTGGGACTCAGTATGGCACCATGGAGGGCTTCAAGTTGCAAGAATTGAGCAGTTTGTTCAAATACCTCCTCAATTGTGCCAGTTCCACGTGCGACATCGAAAGGGCGCACAATCTAACAGCTTTGAAGTTGGCACCTGCCCAATTTTGTGGTCAACTGCGCGT
Organism: Ilex paraguariensis; assembly: GCA_963454935.2. Taxonomy (NCBI): domain Eukaryota; kingdom Viridiplantae; phylum Streptophyta; class Magnoliopsida; order Aquifoliales; family Aquifoliaceae; genus Ilex; species Ilex paraguariensis. Next base: position 377,833 of record CAUOFW020002802.1, read on the forward strand.
CTAAGTAGAAGGGTCTTGGGGAGTTCAGGAGGAATAAGATCATTCAATTCCTCTAAAATTCTTGCACGAACATCGGGCACATTCAACCTTCACGTCAGATTCCCACCAATATCATGAGGTACGTTATCTCACCGTTCTAGAACCCATATTTCACTTGCATAGTGGACAAGATCTCCACCTTTTGCTTGTCATCCCCCTTACTTTGATATGCCACATCCACAAGGAGAACGCATGTTGCCCTCACACCTAGGATTTGCATTCCATTCAAACATGGCATCTACGCCAACTTGGCCTTGATAAAGAACTCATTCCTGGGCATGACTTCAAATTCGTCCAAGGGTAAAACCATCAATTACAACCACCAAAAAATTTTAAGAATGTTTAAAGGTTAATAAGAGTGACAGCCGCACTTGGTAGGTTTATATCCCAAGCGTCCGATAAATGCAAACCGTTCTTCGAGTCCATGATAGGAAAGGAAGGCGCAACTTGGGATTCAAAATGTAAAGTGGGCTTCACGAAGTTGAAAACCTACTTAGCCGCTCTGCCACTCGTCACTGCACCATTGTTTAGGACCGGATAGTCGACGCATATCCGCAGCTAACCATCCTGCTTGTTTTGGAACAATAGTGGGACTCAGTATGGCACCATGGAGGGCTTCAAGTTGCAAGAATTGAGCAGTTTGTTCAAATACCTCCTCAATTGTGCCAGTTCCACGTGCGACATCGAAAGGGCGCACAATCTAACAGCTTTGAAGTTGGCACCTGCCCAATTTTGTGGTCAACTGCGCGTCTAAGTAGAAGGGTCTTGGGGAGTTCAGGAGGAATAAGATCATTCAATTCCTCTAAAATTCTTGCACGAACATCGGGCACATTCAACCTTCACGTCAGATTCCCACCAATATCATGAGGTACGTTATCTCACCGTTCTAGAACCCATATTTCACTTGCATAGTGGACAAGATCTCCACCTTTTGCTTGTCATCCCCCTTACTTTGATATGCCACATCCACAAGGAGAACGCATGTTGCCCTCACACCTAGGATTTGCATTCCATTCAAACATGGCATCTACGCCAACTTGGCCTTGATAAAGAACTCATTCCTGGGCATGACTTCAAATTCGTCCAAGGGTAAAACCATCAATTACAACCACCAAAAAATTTTAAGAATGTTTAAAGGTTAATAAGAGTGACAGCCGCACTTGGTAGGTTTATATCCCAAGCGTCCGATAAATGCAAACCGTTCTTCGAGTCCATGATAGGAAAGGAAGGCGCAACTTGGGATTCAAAATGTAAAGTGGGCTTCACGAAGTTGAAAACCTACTTAGCCGCTCTGCCACTCGTCACTGCACCATTGTTTAGGACCGGATAGTCGACGCATATCCGCAGCTAACCATCCTGCTTGTTTTGGAACAATAGTGGGACTCAGTATGGCACCATGGAGGGCTTCAAGTTGCAAGAATTGAGCAGTTTGTTCAAATACCTCCTCAATTGTGCCAGTTCCACGTGCGACATCGAAAGGGCGCACAATCTAACAGCTTTGAAGTTGGCACCTGCCCAATTTTGTGGTCAACTGCGCGTCTAAGTAGAAGGGTCTTGGGGAGTTCAGGAGGAATAAGATCATTCAATTCCTCTAAAATTCTTGCACGAACATCGGGCACATTCAACCTTCACGTCAGATTCCCACCAATATCATGAGGTACGTTATCTCACCGTTCTAGAACCCATATTTCACTTGCATAGTGGACAAGATCTCCACCTTTTGCTTGTCATCCCCCTTACTTTGATATGCCACATCCACAAGGAGAACGCATGTTGCCCTCACACCTAGGATTTGCATTCCATTCAAACATGGCATCTACGCCAACTTGGCCTTGATAAAGAACTCATTCCTGGGCATGACTTCAAATTCGTCCAAGGGTAAAACCATCAATTTCAACGACCAAAAACTTTTAAGAATGTTTAAAGGTTAATAAGAGTGACAGCCGCACTTGGTAGGTTTATATCCCAAGCGTCTGATAAATGCAAACCGTTCTTCGAGTCCATGAAAGGAAAGAAAGGCGCAACTTGGGATTCAAAATGTAAAGTGGGCTTCACGAAGTTGAAAACCTACTTAGCCACTCTGCCACTCATAACTGCACCATTGTTTAGGACCGGATAGTGGATGCGTATCCGCATCTTACCGTCTTGCTTCTTTTGGAACAACAGTGGGACTCGGTATGGCNTCAATTACAACCAGCAAATAATTTTAAGAATGTTTAAAGGTTAACAAGAATGACAGTCGCACTTGTTACGTTTATATCCAAGCGTCTGATAAATGCAAACCGTTATTCCAGTCCATCANCAGCCGCACGTGTTACGTTTATATCCAAGCGTCTGATAAATGCAAACCGTTATTCCAGTCCATAATGGGAAAGGAAGGCGCAATTTAGGATTCGAAATGTAAATAGGCCTTCACGAAGTTGAAAACGAACATAGCCGCTCTACCACTCGTAACTACACCATTGTTTAGGACCCGATAGTCGATGCATATCCGCTGCTAACCATCCTGCTTCTTTCGGAACAATAGTGGGACTCTGTATGGGACCTTGGTGGGCTTTACGTTGCTAGAATCGAGCAGGTCCTTCAACTATCTCCTCAATTCTACCAGTACCACGTGCGACATCCAAGGGGGGCACAATATAGAACCTTTGAAGTTGGCTCTTGCCCAATTTTGAGGTCAACTACACGTCTAAGTAGATAGGTCTTGGGGAGTTCAGGAGGTATAAGATCATCCAATTCCTCCAAAATTTTTGCCCCAACATCATGCACTTCAACCATCACGTCAGATTTCCACCAATATCATGAGGTATATCATCTCACCCTTNCGTCTAAGTAGATAGGTCTTGGGGAGTTCAGGAGGTATAAGATCATCCAATTCCTCCAAAATTTTTGCCCCAACATCATGCACTTCAACCTTCACGTCAGATTTCCACCAATATCATGAGGTATATCATCTCACCCTTCTGCATCCCCTATTTCACTTGCATAGTGGACAAGATCTCCACCTTTTGCTAGCCATCCCCCTTACTTTGATATGCCACAACCACAAAAAGAACGCATGTTGCCCTCACACCCAAGATTGACATTTCATTAAAATGTTGCATCAATGCCAACTTGGCCTTGATAAAGAACTCATTCCTAAGCGTGACTCCAAATTCGTCCAAGGGTACAACCATCAATTACAACGACCAAAAATTTTTAAGAATGTTTAAAGGTTAATAAGAATGATAGCAGTACTTGGTAGGTTTATATCCCAAGCGTCCGATAAATGCATACCGTTATTCTAGTCCATCATGGGAAAGGAAGGCGCAATTTGGGATTCGGAATGTAAAGAGGCCTTCACGAAGTTGAAAACCTACTTAGCTGCTCTGCCACTAATAACTGCACCATTGTTTAGGACTCGATAGTCGATGCATCTCCGCAGCTAAACATCCTACTTCTTTTGGAACAATAGTGGGACTCTATATGGCAACTTGTTGGGCTTCACGTTGCCAGAATCGAGCAGTTCGTTCAACTACCTCCTGAATTCTACCAGTTCCACGTGCAGCATCTAAAGGGGGCACAATCTAGAAGCTTTGAACTAGGCTCCTGCCCAATTTTGTGGTCATCAGCACGTCTAAGTAGAAGGGTCTTCGGGTGTTCAAGAGGTTTATGATCATCCAATTCCCCCAAAATTTTTGCCCCAACCTCGGGCACTTCAACCTTCACGTCAGATCTCCACCAAGATCATGAGGTATATCATATCACCCTTTTGCAACCCGTATATCACTTGCATAGCGGACAAGATCTCCACCTTTTGCTTGCCATCCCCCTTACTTTGATATGCCACATCCACAAGGAGAACGCATGTTGCCCTCACACCTAAGATTTTCATTCCATTCAAATGTTGCATCAATGCCAATTTGGCCTTGATAAAGAACTCATTCCTGAGCATGACTTCAAATTCGTCCAAGGGTACAACCATCAATTACAACCACCAAAAAATTTTAAGAATGTTTAAAGGTTAATAAGAATGACAGCCGCACTTGGTAGGTTTATATCCCAAGCGTCCGATAAATGCAAACCGTTCTTCGAGTCCATCATAGGAAAGGAAGGCGCAATTTGGGATTCGGAATGTAAAGAGGCCTTCACGAAGTTGAAAACCTATTTAGCTGCTCTGCCACTCATAACTGCACCATTGTTTAGGACTCGATAGTCGATGCATCTCCGCAGCTAAACATCCTACTTCTTTTGGAACAATAGTGGGACTCTATATGGTAACTTGTTGGCTTCACGTTGCCAGAATCGAGCAGGTCGTTCAACTACCTCCTCAATTGTACCAGTTCCACGTCCGACATCTAAAGGGGGCACAATCTAGAAGCTTTGAACTTGGCTCCTGCCCTATTTTTTGGTCATTAGCACGTCTAAGTAGAAGGGTCTTCGGGTGTTCAAGAGGTTTATGATCATCCAATTCCTCCAAAATTTTTGCCCCAACATCGGGCACTTCAACCTTCATGTTAGATCTCCACCAAGATCATGAGGTATATCATCTCACCCTTTTGCAACCCGTATTTCACTTGCATAGCGGACAAGATCACCACCTTTTGCTTGCCATCCCCCTTACTTTGATATGCCACAACCACAAGGAGAACGTACGTTGCCCTCACACCTAAGATTTTAATTCCATTCAAATGTTGCATCAATGCCAAGTTGGCCTTGATAAAGAACTCATTCCTGAGCATGACTTCAAATTCGTCCAAGGGTACAACCATCAATTACAACCACCAAAAAATTTTAAGAATGTATAAAGGTTTACAAGAATGACAGCCGCACTTCTTAGGTTTATATCCCAAGCATTCGATAAATGCAAACCGTTATTCTAGTCCAACAAGGGAANAATTTTAAGAATGTATAAAGGTTTACAAGAATGACAGCCGCACTTCTTAGGTTTATATCCCAAGCATTCGATAAATGCAAACCGTTATTCTAGTCCATCAAGGGAAAGGAAGGCGCAATTTGGGATTCAGAATGTAAAGAGGCCTTCACGAAGTTGAAATCCAACTGAGCCACTCTGCCACTCCTAACTGCCCCATTGTTTAGGACCTGATAGTCGATGTATATCCGCTGCTAACCATCCTGCTCCTTTTGGAATAGTCGTGGGACTCATTATGGCTCCTTGCTGGGCTTTACGTTGCTAGAATCGAGCAGGTCGTTCAACTACCTCCTCAATTCTACCAGTACCACGTGCGACATCCAAGGGGGGCACAATATGGAACCTTTGAAGTTGGCTCTTGGCCAATGTTGAGGTCAACTACACATCTAAGTATAAGGGACTTGGGGAGTTCAGGAGGTATAAGATCATCCAATTCCTCCAAAATTTTTGCCCCAACATCGTGCACTTCAACCTTCACGTCAGATTTCCACCATTATCATGAGGTATATCATCTCACCCTTTTGCAACCCCTATTTCACTTGCATAGTGGACAAGATCGCCACCTTTTGCTAGCCGTCCCCCTTACTTTGATATGCCACAACCACTAGGAGAACGCATGTTGCCCTCATACCTAAGATTGACATTCCATTAAAATGTTGCATCAATGCCAACTTGGCCTTGATAAAGAACTCATTCCTAAGCACGACTTCAAATTCGTCCAAGGGTACAACCATCAATTACAACCACCAAAATTTTTTAAAAATGTTTAAAGGTTAATAAGAATGATAGCAGCACTTGGTAAGTTTATATCCCAAGCATCCGATAAATGCAAACCGTTCTTCGAGTCCATCATAGGAAAGAAGGCGCAATTTGGGATTCAGAATGTAAAGAGGCCTTCACAAAGTTGAAAACCTACTTAGCCGCTCTGCCACTCATAACTGCACCATTGTTTAGGACTCGATAGTCGATGCATCTCCGCAGCTAAACATCCTACTTCTTTTGGAACAATAGTGGGACTCTATATGGCAACTTGTTGGGCTTCACGTTGCCAGAATCGAGCAGTTCGTTCAACTACCTCCTCAATTCTACCCGTTCCACGTGCGACATCCAAGGGGGGCACAATATGGAACCTTTGAAGTTGGCTCTTGGCCAATGTTGAGGTCAACTACACATCTAAGTATAAGGGACTTGGGGAGTTCAGGAGGTATAAGATCATCCAATTCCTCCAAAATTTTTGCCCCAACATCGTGCACTTCAACCTTCACGTCAGATTTCCACCAATATCATGAGGTATATCATCTCACCCTTCTGCAACCCCTATTTCACTTGCATAGTGGACAAGATCTCCACCTTTTGCTAGCCGTCCCCCTTACTTTGATATGCCACAACCACAAGGAGAACGCATGTTGCCCTCACACCTAATATTGGCATTCAATTCAAATGTCGCATCAATGCCAACTTGGCCTTGATAAAGAACTCATTCCTGAGCATGACTTCAAATTCGTCCAAGGGTACAACCATCAATTACAACCACCAAAAACTTTTAAGAATGTTTAAAGGTTAATAAGAATGAAAGCCACACTTGGTAGGTTTATATCCCAAGCGTCCGATAAATGCAAACCGTTCTTCGAGTCCATCATAGGAAAGGAAGGCGCAATTTGGGATTCGGAATGTAAAGAGGCCTTCACGAAGTTGAAAACCTACTTAGCCGCTCTGCCACTCATAACTGCACCATTGTTTAGGACTCGATAGTCAATGCATCTCCGCAGCTAAACATCCTACTTCTTTTGGAACAATAGTGGGACTCTATATGGCAACTTGTTGGGCTTCACGTTGCCAAAGTCGAGCAGTTCGTTCAATTGCNTGCCAGAATCGAGCAGTTCGTTCAACTACCTCCTGAATTCTACCAGTTCCACGTGCAACATCTAAAGGGGGAACAATCTAGAAGCTTTGGACTAGGCTCCTGCCGAATTTTGTGGTCATTAGCACGTCTAAGTAGAAGGGTCTTCGGGTGTTCAAGAGGTTTATGATCATCCAATTCCTCCAAAATTTTTGCCCCAACATCGGGCACTTTAACCTTCATGTCAGATCTCTACCAAGATCATGAGGTATATCTTATCACCCTNCAAACCGTTATTCGAGTCCATCATAGGAAAGGAAGGCGCAATTTGGGATTCGGAATATAAGGAGGCCTTCACAAAGTTGAAAACCTACTTAGCCGCTCTGCCACTCATAACTGCACCATTGTTTTGGACTCGATAGTCGATGCATCTCCGCAGCTAAACATCCTACTTCTTTTGGAACAATAGTGGGACTCTATATGGCAACTTGTTGGGCTTCACGTTGCCTGAATCGAGCAGTTCGTTCAACTACCTCCTGAATTCCACTAGTTCCACGTGCGACATCTAAAGGGGGCACAATCTAGAAGCTTTGGACTAGGCTCCTGCCCAATTTTGTGGTCATTAGCACGTCTAAGTAGAAGGGTCTTCGGGTGTTCAAGAGGTTTATGATCATCCAATTCCTCCAAAATTTTTGCCCCAACATCGGGCACTTCAACCATCATGTCAGATCTCACCAAGATCATGAGGTATGTCATATCACCCTTTTGCAACCCGTATTTCACTTGCATAGCGGACAAGATCTCCACCTTTTGCTTGCCATCCCCCTTACTTTGATATGCCACATCCACAAGGAAAACGCATGTTGCCCTCACACCTAAGATTTTCATTCCATTCAAATGTTGCATCAATGCCAATTTGGCCTTGATAAAGAACTCATTCCTGAGCATGACTTCAAATTCGTCCAAGGGTACAACCATCAATTACAACCACCAAAAAATTTTAAGAATATTTAAAGGTTAACAAGAATGACAGCCACACTTATTAGGTTTATAACCCAAGCGTCCGATAAATGCAAACAGTTATTCCAGTCCATCATGGGANCAAGATCTCCACCTTTTGCTAGCCGTCCCCCTTACTTTGATATGCCACAACCACAAGGAGAACTCATGCTGTCCTCATTCCTAAGATTGACATTCCATTAAAATGTTGCATCAATGCCAACTGGGCCTTGATAAAGAACTCATTCCTAAGCATGACTTCAAATTCGTCCAAGGGTACAACCATCAATTACAACCACCAAAAAATTTTAAGAATATTTAAAGGTTAACAAGAATGACAGCCACACTTATTAGGTTTATAACCCAAGCGTCCGATAAATGCAAACAGTTATTCCAGTCCATCATGGGAAGGAAGGCGCAATTTGGGATTCAGAATGTAAAGAGGCCTTCACGAAGTTGAAATCCAACTGAGCCGCTCAGCCACTCGTAACTGCCCCATTGTTTAGGACCCGATAGTCGATGCATATCCGCTGCTAACCATCCTGCTTCTTTTGGAATAGTAGTGGGACTCATTATGGCTCCATGCTGGGCTTTACGTTGCTAGAATCGAGCTGGTCCTTCAACTACCTCCTCAATTCTACCAGTACCACGTGCGACATTCTANGGACCCGATAGTCGATGCATATCCGCTGCTAACCATCCTGCTTCTTTTGGAACAGTAGTGGGACTCAGTATGGCACCTTGGTGGGCTTTACGTTGCTAGAATCGAGCAGGTCGTTCAACTACCTCCTCAATTCTACCAGTACCACGTGCGACATCCAAGGGGGGCACAATATAGAACCTTTGAAGTTGGCTCTTGCCCAATTTTGAGGTCAACTACACATCTAACTAGAAGGGTCTTGGGGAGTTTAGGAGGTATAAGATCATCAAATTCCTCCAAAATTTTTACCCTAACATCGTGCACATCAACCTTCACGTCAGATTTCCACCAGTATCATGAGGTATATCATCTCACCCTTCTGCAACCCCTATTTCACTTGCATAGTGGACAAGATCTCCACCTTTTGCTAGCCGTCCCCCTTACTTTGATATGCCACAACCACAAGGAGAACTCATGCTGTCCTCATTCCTAAGATTGACATTCCATTAAAATGTTGCATCAATGCCAACTGGGCCTTGATAAAGAACTCATTCCTAAGCATGACTTCAAATTCGTCCAAGGGTACAACCATCAATTACAACCACCAAAATTTTTTAAGAATGTTTAAAGGTTAATAAGAATGATAACAGCACTTGGTAGGTTTATATCCCAAGCATCCGATAAATGCAAACCGTTATTCGAGTCCATCATAGGAAAGGAAGGCGCAATTTGGGATTCGGAATATAAGGAGGCCTTCACAAAGTTGAAAACCTACTTAGCCGCTCTGCCACTCATAACTGCACCATTGTTTTGGACTCGATAGTCGATGCATCTCCGCAGCTAAACATCCTACTTCTTTTGGAACAATAGTGGGACTCTATATGGCAACTTGTTGGGCTTCACGTTGCCAGAATCGAGCAGTTCGTTCAACTACCTCCTGAATTCTACCAGTTCCACGTGCAACATCTAAAGGGGGAACAATCTAGAAGCTTTGGACTAGGCTCCTGCCCAATTTTGTGGTCATTAGCACGTCTAAGTAGAAGGGTCTTCGGGTGTTCAAGAGGTTTATGATCATCCAATTCCTCCAAAATTTTTGCCCCAACATCGGGCACTTCAACCTTCATGTCAGATCTCTACCAAGATCATGAGGTATATCATCTCACCCTTTTGCAACCCGTATTTCACTTGCATAGCGGACAAGATCACCACCTTTTGCTTGCCATCCCCCTTACTTTGATATGCCACAACCACAAGGAGAACGCATGTTGCCCTCACACCTAAGATTTTCATTCCATTCAAATGTTGCATCAATGCCAACTTGGCCTTGATAAAGAACTCATTCCTGAGCATGACTTCAAATTCGTCCAAGGGTACAACCATCAATTACAACCACCAAAAAATTTTAAGAATGTTTAAAGGTTAATAAGAATGACAGCCGCACTTGGTAGGTTTATATCCCAAGCGTCCGATAAATGCAAACCGTTCTTCGAGTCCATCATAGGAAAGGAAGGCGCAATTTGGGATTCGGAATGTAAAGAGGCCTTCACGAAGTTGAAAACCTACTTAGCCGCTCTGCCACTCGTCACTGCACCATTGTTTAGGACCGGATAGTCGATGCATATCCGCAGCTAACCATCCTGCTTGTTTTGGAACAATAATGGGACTCAGTATGGCACCATGGAGGGCTTCAAGTTGCATGAATTCAGCAGTTTGTTCAAATACCTCATCAATTGTGCCAGTTCCACGTGCGACATCGAAAGGGGGCACAATCTAGAAGCTTTGAAGTTGGCACCTGCCCAATTTTGTGGTCANGCACCATGGAGGGCTTCAAGTTGCAAGAATTGAGCAGTTTGTTCAAATACCTCATCAATTGTGCCAGTTCCACGTGCGACATCGAAAGGGGGCACAATCTAGAAGCTTTGAAGTTGGCACCTGCCCAATTTTGTGGTCTACTGCGCGTCTAAGTAGAAGGGTCTTGGGGAGTTCAGGAGGAATAAGATCATTCAATTCCTCAAAAATTCTTGCCCTAACATCGGGCACATTCAACCTTCACGTCAGATTTCCACCAATATCATGAGATACGTCATCTCACCCTTCTACAACCCATATTTCACTTGCATAGTGGACAAGATCTCCACCTTTTGCTTGTCATCCCCCTTACTTTGATATGCCACATCCACAAGGAGAACGCATGTTGCCCTCACACCTAATATTGGCATTCCATTCAAATGTCGCATCAATGCCAACTTGGCCTTGATAAAGAACTCATTCCTGAGCATGACTTCAAATTCGTCCAAGGGTACAACCATCAATTACAACCACCAAAAAATTTTAAGAATGTTTAAAGGTTAATAAGAATGACAGCCGCACTTGGTAGGTTTATATCCCAAGCGTCCGATAAATGCAAACCGTTCTTCGAGTCCATCATAGGAAAGGAAGGCGCAATTTGGGATTCGGAATGTAAAGAGGCCTTCACGAAGTTGAAAACCTACTGAGCCGCTCTACCACTCGTAACTGCACCATTGTTTAGGACCGGATAGTCGATGCATATCCGCAGCTAACCATCCTGCTTGTTTTGGAACAATAGTGGGACTCAGTATGGCACCTTGGAGGGCTTCACGTAGCTTGAATTGAGCAGTTCGTTCAACTACCTACTCAATTCTGCTAGTTCCACGTGCGACATCCAAATGGGGCACAATCTAGAAGCTTTGGAGTAGGCTCCTGCCCAATTTTGTGGTCAACTGCGCGTCTAAGTAGAAGGGTCTTTGGGAGTTCATGAGGTATAAGATCATCCAATTCCTCCAAAAGTTTTGGCCCAACATCGTGCACTTCAACCTCCATGTCCGATTTGCACCAATATCATGACATATATCATCTCACCCTTCTGCAACCCGTATTTCACTTGCATAGTGGACAAGATCTCCACCTTTTGCTTGCCATCCCCCTTACTTTGATATGCCACAACCACAAGGAGAACGCCTGTTGCCCTCACACCTAAGATTGGCATTCCATTCAAATGTTGCATCAATGCCAACTTGGCCTTGATAAAGAACTCATTCCTGAGCATGACTTCAAATTCGTCCAAGGGTACAACCATCAATTACAACCACCAAAAAATTTTAAGAATGTTTAAAGGTTAATAAGAATGACAGCCGCACTTGGTAGGTTTATATCCCAAGCGTCCGATAAATGCAAACCGTTCTTCGAGTCCATCATAGGAAAGGAAGGCGCAATTTGGGATTCGGAATGTAAAGAGGCCTTCACGAAGTTGAAAACCTACTGAGCCGCTCTACCACTCGTAACTGCACCATTGTTTAGGACCGGATAGTCGATGCATATCCGCAGCTAACCATCCTGCTTGTTTTGGAACAATAGTGGGACTCAGTATGGCACCTTGGAGGGCTTCACGTAGCTTGAATTGAGCAGTTCGTTCAACTACCTACTCAATTCTGCCAGTTCCACGTGCGACATCCAAATGGGGCACAATCTAGAAGCTTTGAAGTAGGCTCCTGCCCAATTTTGTGGTCAACTGCGCCTCTAAGAAGAAGGGTCTTGGGGAGTTCAGGTGGAATAAGATCATTCAATTCCTCTAAAATCTTTGCCCCAACATCGGGCACATTCAACCTTCACGTCAGATTTCCACCAAGATCATGAGGTACGTCATCTCACCCTTCTGCAACCCATATTTCACTTGCATAGTGGACAAGATCTCCACCTTTTGCTTGCCATCCCCCTTACTTTGATATGCCACAACCACAAGGAGAACGCATGTTGCCCTCACACCTAAGATTGGCATTCCATTCAAATGTTGCATCAATGCCAACTTGGCCTTGATAAAGAACTCATTCCTGAGCATGACTTCAAATTCGTCCAAGGGTACAACCATCAATTACAACCACCAAAAAATTTTAAGAATGTTTAAAGGTTAATAAGAGTGACAGCCGCACTTGGTAGGTTTATATCCCAAGCGTCCGATAAATGCAAACCGTTCTTCGAGTCCATGATAGGAAAGGAAGGCGCAACTTGGGATTCAAAATGTAAAGTGGGCTTCACGAAGTTGAAAACCTACTTAGCCGCTCTGCCACACGTCACTGCACCATTGTTTCGGACCGCATAGGCGACGCATATCCACAGCTAACCATCCTGCCTGTTTTGGAACAGTAATGGGACTCTATGTGGCACCATGGGGGCTTCAAGTTGCAAGAATTGAGCAGTTTGTTCAACTACCTCCTCAATTGTGCCAGTTCCCCGTGCGATATCGAAAGGGTGCACAATCTCGAAGATTTGAAGTTGGCACCTGCCCAATTTTGTGGTCAACTGCGCGACTAAGTAGAAGGGTCTTGGGGAGTTCAGGAGGAATAAGATCATTCAATTCCTCTAAAATTCTTGCACGAACATCAGGCACATTCAACCTTCACGTCAGATTCCCACCAATATCATGAGGTACGTCATCTCACCGTTCTAGAACCCATATTTCACTTGTATAGTGGACAAGATCTCCACCTTTGCTTGTCATCCCCCTTACTTTTATATGCCACATCCACAAGGAGAACGCATGTTGCCCTCACACCTAGGATTTGCATTCCATTCAAACATGGCATCTACGCCAACTTGGCCTTGATAAAGAACTCATTCCTGGGCATGACTTCAAATTCGTCCAAGGGTAAAACCATCAATTACAACCACCAAAAAATTTTAAGAATGTTTAAAGGTTAATAAGAGTGACAGCCGCACTTGGTAGGTTTATATCCCAAGCGTCCGATAAATGCAAACCGTTCTTCGAGTCCATGATAGGAAAGGAAGGCGCAACTTGGGATTCAAAATGTAAAGTGGGCTTCACGAAGTTGAAAACCTACTTAGCCGCTCTGCCACTCGTCACTGCACCATTGTTTAGGACCGGATAGTCGACGCATATCCGCAGCTAACCATCCTGCTTCTTTTGGAACAACCGTGGGACTCGGTATGGCACCTTGGAGGGCTTCTCGTTGCTAGAATTGAGCAGTTCGTTCAACTACCACCTCAACTCTACCAGTTCCACATGCGACATCCAAAGGGGCACAATCTTGAAGCATTGAAGTAGGCTCCTGCCCTATTTTGTGGTCAACTACGCTTCTAAGTAGAAGGGTCTTGGGGAGTTCAGGAGGTATCAGATCATACAATTCTTCCAAAATTTTTGGCCCAACATCGTGCACTTCAACCTTCACGTCAGATTTCCACCAATATCATGAGGTATATCATCTCAGTCTTCTGCAACCCATATTTCACTTGCATAGTGGACAAGATCTCCACCTTTTGCTTGCCATCCCCATTACTTTGATATGCCACAACCACAAGGAGAACGCATATTGCGCTCACACCTAAGATTTTTATTCCATTCAAATGTTGCATCAATGCCAACTTGGTTTTGATAAAGAACTCATTCCGGAGCAAGACTTCAAATTCGTCCAAGGGTACAACCATCAATTACAACCACCAAAAAATTTTAAGAATGTTTAAAGATTAATAAGAATGACAGCCGCACTTGGTAGGTTTATATCCCAAGCGTCCGATAAATGCAAACCGTTCTTCGAGTCCATGATAGGAAAGGAAGGCGCAACTTGGGATTCAAAATGTAAAGAGGGCTTCACGAAGTTGAAAACCTACTTAGCCGCTCTGCCACTCGTCACTGCACCATTGTTTAGGACCGGATAGTCGACGCATATCCGCAGCTAACCATCCTGCTTGTTTTGGAACAATAATGGGACTCAGTATGGCACCATGGAGGCCTTCAAGTTGCAAGAATTGAGCAGTTTGTTCAACTACCTCCTCAATTGTGCCAGTTCCACGTGCGACATCGAAAGGGCGCACAATCTAACAGCTTTGAAGTTGGCACCTGCCCAATTTTGTGGTCAACTGCGCGTCTAAGTAGAAGGGTCTTAGGGAGTTCAGGAGGAATAATATCATTCAATTCCTCTAAAATTCTTGCACGAACATCGGGCACATTCAAACTTCACGTCAGATTCCCACCAATATCATGAGGTACGTTATCTCACCGTTCTAGAACCCATATTTCACTTGCATAGTGGACAAGATCTCCACCTTTTGCTTGTCATCCCCCTTACTTTGATATGCCACATCCACAAGGAGAACGCATGTTGCCCTCACACCTAGGATTTGCATTCCATTCAAACATGGCATCTACGCCAACTTGGCCTTGATAAAGAACTCATTCCTGGGCATGACTTCAAATTCGTCCAAGGGTAAAACCATCAATTACAACCACCAAAAAATTTTAAGAATGTTTAAAGGTTAATAAGAGTGACAGCCGCACTTGGTAGGTTTATATCCCAAGCGTCCGAGAAATGCAAACCGTTCTTCGAGTCCATGATAGGAAAGGAAGGCGCAACTTGGGATTCAAAAAGTAAAGAGGGCTTCACGAAGTTGAAAACCAACTTAGCCGCTCTGCCACTCATAACTGCACCATTATTTAGGACCGGATAGTCGATGCATATCCGCAGCTAACCATCCAGCTTCTTTTGGAACAACAGTGGGACTCGGTATGGCACCTTGGAGGGCTTCTCGTTGCTAGAATTGAGCAGTTCGTTCAACTACCACCTCAACTCTACCAGTTCCACAGGCGACATCCAAAGGGGCACAATCTTGAAGCATTGAAGTAGGCTCCTGCCCTATTTTGTGGTCAACTACGCTTCTAAGTAGAAGGGTCTTGGGGAGTTCAGGAGGTATCAGATCATACAATTCTTCCAAAATTTTTGGCCCAACATCGTGCACTTCAACCTTCACGTCAGATTTCCACCAATATTATGGGGTATATCATCTCAGTCTTCTGCAACCCATATTTCACCTGCATAGTGGACAAGATCTCCACCTTTTGCTTGCCATCCCCATTACTTTCATATGCCACAACCACAAGGAGAACGCATATTGCGCTCACACCTAAGATTTTTATTCCATTCAAATGTTGCATCAATGCCAACTTGGTTTTGATAAAGAACTCATTCCGGAGCAAGACTTCAAATTCGTCCAAGGGTACAACCATCAATTACAACCACCAAAAAATTTTAAGAATGTTTAAAGATTAATAAGAATGACAGCCGCACTTGGTAGGTTTATATCCCAAGCGTCCGATAAATGCAAACCGTTCTTCGAGTCCATGATAGGAAAGGAAGGCGCAACTTGGGATTCAAAATGTAAAGTGGGCTTCACGAAGTTGAAAACCTACTTAGCCGCTCTGCCACTCGTCACTGCACCATTGTTTAGGACCGGATAGTCGACGCATATCCGCAGCTAACCATCCTGCTTGTTTTGGAACAATAGTGGGACTCAGTATGGCACCATGGAGGGCTTCAAGTTGCAAGAATTGAGCAGTTTGTTCAACTACCTCCTCAATTGTGCCAGTTCCACGTGCGACATCGAAAGGGCGCACAATCTAACAGCTTTGAAGTTGGCACCTGCCCAATTTTGTGGTCAACTGCGCGTCTAAGTAGAAGGGTCTTGGGGAGTTCAGGAGGAATAAGATCATTCAATTCCTCTAAAATTCTTGCACGAACATCAGGCACATTCAACCTTCACGTCAGATTCCCACCAATATCATGAGGTACGTTATCTCACCGTTCTAGAACCCATATTTCACTTGCATAGTGGACAAGATCTCCACCTTTTGCTTGTCATCCCCCTTACTTTGATATGCCACATCCACAAGGAGAACGCATGTTGCCCTCACACCTAGGATTTGCATTCCATTCAAACATGGCATCTACGCCAACTTGGCCTTGATAAAGAACTCATTCCTGGGCATGACTTCAAATTCGTCCAAGGGTAAAACCATCAATTACAACCACCAAAAAATTTTAAGAATGTTTAAAGGTTAATAAGAGTGACAGCCGCACTTGGTAGGTTTATATCCCAAGCGTCCGATAAATGCAAACCGTTCTTCGAGTCCATGATAGGAAAGGAAGGCGCAACTTGGGATTCAAAATGTAAAGTGGGCTTCACGAAGTTGAAAACCTACTTAGCCGCTCTGCCACTCGTCGCTGCACCATTGTTTAGGACCGGATAGTCGACGCATATCCGCAGCTAACCATCCTGCTTGTTTTGGAACAATAGTGGGACTCAGTATGGCACCATGGAGGGCTTCAAGTTGCAAGAATTGAGCAGTTTGTTCAAATACCTCCTCAATTGTGCCAGTTCCACGTGCGACATCGAAAGGGGGCACAATCTAGAAGCTTTGAAGTTGGCACCTGCCCAATTTTGTGGTCAACTGCGCGTCTAAGTAGAAGGGTCTTGGGGAGTTCAGGAGGAATAAGATCATTCAATTCCTCTAAAATTCTTGCACGAACATCGGGCACATTCAACCTTCACGTCAGATTCCCACCAATATCATGAGGTACGTTATCTCACCGTTCTAGAACCCATATTTCACTTGCATAGTGGACAAGATCTCCACCTTTTGCTTGTCATCCCCCTTACTTTGATATGCCACATCCACAAGGAGAACGCATGTTGCCCTCACACCTAGGATTTGCATTCCATTCAAACATGGCATCTACGCCAACTTGGCCTTGATAAAGAACTCATTCCTGGGCATGACTTCAAATTCGTCCAAGGGTAAAACCATCAATTACAACCACCAAAAAATTTTAAGAATGTTTAAAGGTTAATAAGAGTGACAGCCGCACTTGGTAGGTTTATATCCCAAGCGTCCGATAAATGCAAACCGTTCTTCGAGTCCATGATAGGAAAGGAAGGCGCAACTTGGGATTCAAAATGTAAAGTGGGCTTCACGAAGTTGAAAACCTACTTAGCCGCTCTGCCACTCGTCGCTGCACCATTGTTTAGGACCGGATAGTCGACGCATATCCGCAGCTAACCATCCTGCTTGTTTTGGAACAATAGTGGGACTCAGTATGGCACCATGGAGGGCTTCAAGTTGCAAGAATTGAGCAGTTTGTTCAAATACCTCCTCAATTGTGCCAGTTCCACGTGCGACATCGAAAGGGGGCACAATCTAGAAGCTTTGAAGTTGGCACCTGCCCAATTTTGTGGTCAACTGCGCGTCTAAGTAGAAGGGTCTTGGGGAGTTCAGGAGGAATAAGATCATTCAATTCCTCTAAAATTCTTGCACGAACATCGGGCACATTCAACCTTCACGTCAGATTCCCACCAATATCATGAGGTACGTTATCTCACCGTTCTAGAACCCATATTTCACTTGCATAGTGGACAAGATCTCCACCTTTTGCTTGTCATCCCCCTTACTTTGATATGCCACATCCACAAGGAGAACGCATGTTGCCCTCACACCTAGGATTTGCATTCCATTCAAACATGGCATCTACGCCAACTTGGCCTTGATAAAGAACTCATTCCTGGGCATGACTTCAAATTCGTCCAAGGGTAAAACCATCAATTACAACCACCAAAAAATTTTAAGAATGTTTAAAGGTTAATAAGAGTGACAGCCGCACTTGGTAGGTTTATATCCCAAGCGTCCGATAAATGCAAACCGTTCTTCGAGTCCATGATAGGAAAGGAAGGCGCAACTTGGGATTCAAAATGTAAAGTGGGCTTCACGAAGTTGAAAACCTACTTAGCCGCTCTGCCACTCGTCGCTGCACCATTGTTTAGGACCGGATAGTCGACGCATATCCGCAGCTAACCATCCTGCTTGTTTTGGAACAATAGTGGGACTCAGTATGGCACCATGGAGGGCTTCAAGTTGCAAGAATTGAGCAGTTTGTTCAAATACCTCCTCAATTGTGCCAGTTCCACGTGCGACATCGAAAGGGGGCACAATCTAGAAGCTTTGAAGTTGGCACCTGCCCAATTTTGTGGTCAACTGCGCGTCTAAGTAGAAGGGTCTTGGGGAGTTCAGGAGGAATAAGATCATTCAATTCCTCTAAAATTCTTGCACGAACATCGGGCACATTCAACCTTCACGTCAGATTCCCACCAATATCATGAGGTACGTTATCTCACCGTTCTAGAACCCATATTTCACTTGCATAGTGGACAAGATCTCCACCTTTTGCTTGTCATCCCCCTTACTTTGATATGCCACATCCACAAGGAGAACGCATGTTGCCCTCACACCTAGGATTTGCATTCCATTCAAACATGGCATCTACGCCAACTTGGCCTTGATAAAGAACTCATTCCTGGGCATGACTTCAAATTCGTCCAAGGGTAAAACCATCAATTACAACCACCAAAAAATTTTAAGAATGTTTAAAGGTTAATAAGAGTGACAGCCGCACTTGGTAGGTTTATATCCCAAGCGTCCGATAAATGCAAACCGTTCTTCGAGTCCATGATAGGAAAGGAAGGCGCAACTTGGGATTCAAAATGTAAAGTGGGCTTCACGAAGTTGAAAACCTACTTAGCCGCTCTGCCACTCGTCGCTGCACCATTGTTTAGGACCGGATAGTCGACGCATATCCGCAGCTAACCATCCTGCTTGTTTTGGAACAATAGTGGGACTCAGTATGGCACCATGGAGGGCTTCAAGTTGCAAGAATTGAGCAGTTTGTTCAAATACCTCCTCAATTGTGCCAGTTCCACGTGCGACATCGAAAGGGGGCACAATCTAGAAGCTTTGAAGTTGGCACCTGCCCAATTTTGTGGTCAACTGCGCGTCTAAGTAGAAGGGTCTTGGGGAGTTCAGGAGGAATAAGATCATTCAATTCCTCTAAAATTCTTGCACGAACATCGGGCACATTCAACCTTCACGTCAGATTCCCACCAATATCATGAGGTACGTTATCTCACCGTTCTAGAACCCATATTTCACTTGCATAGTGGACAAGATCTCCACCTTTTGCTTGTCATCCCCCTTACTTTGATATGCCACATCCACAAGGAGAACGCATGTTGCCCTCACACCTAGGATTTGCATTCCATTCAAACATGGCATCTACGCCAACTTGGCCTTGATAAAGAACTCATTCCTGGGCATGACTTCAAATTCGTCCAAGGGTAAAACCATCAATTACAACCACCAAAAAATTTTAAGAATGTTTAAAGGTTAATAAGAGTGACAGCCGCACTTGGTAGGTTTATATCCCAAGCGTCCGATAAATGCAAACCGTTCTTCGAGTCCATGATAGGAAAGGAAGGCGCAACTTGGGATTCAAAATGTAAAGTGGGCTTCACGAAGTTGAAAACCTACTTAGCCGCTCTGCCACTCGTCGCTGCACCATTGTTTAGGACCGGATAGTCGACGCATATCCGCAGCTAACCATCCTGCTTGTTTTGGAACAATAGTGGGACTCAGTATGGCACCATGGAGGGCTTCAAGTTGCAAGAATTGAGCAGTTTGTTCAAATACCTCCTCAATTGTGCCAGTTCCACGTGCGACATCGAAAGGGGGCACAATCTAGAAGCTTTGAAGTTGGCACCTGCCCAATTTTGTGGTCAACTGCGCGTCTAAGTAGAAGGGTCTTGGGGAGTTCAGGAGGAATAAGATCATTCAATTCCTCTAAAATTCTTGCACGAACATCGGGCACATTCAACCTTCACGTCAGATTCCCACCAATATCATGAGGTACGTTATCTCACCGTTCTAGAACCCATATTTCACTTGCATAGTGGACAAGATCTCCACCTTTTGCTTGTCATCCCCCTTACTTTGATATGCCACATCCACAAGGAGAACGCATGTTGCCCTCACACCTAGGATTTGCATTCCATTCAAACATGGCATCTACGCCAACTTGGCCTTGATAAAGAACTCATTCCTGGGCATGACTTCAAATTCGTCCAAGGGTAAAACCATCAATTACAACCACCAAAAAATTTTAAGAATGTTTAAAGGTTAATAAGAGTGACAGCCGCACTTGGTAGGTTTATATCCCAAGCGTCCGATAAATGCAAACCGTTCTTCGAGTCCATGATAGGAAAGGAAGGCGCAACTTGGGATTCAAAATGTAAAGTGGGCTTCACGAAGTTGAAAACCTACTTAGCCGCTCTGCCACTCGTCGCTGCACCATTGTTTAGGACCGGATAGTCGACGCATATCCGCAGCTAACCATCCTGCTTGTTTTGGAACAATAGTGGGACTCAGTATGGCACCATGGAGGGCTTCAAGTTGCAAGAATTGAGCAGTTTGTTCAACTACCTCCTCAATTGTGCCAGTTCCACGTGCGACATCGAAAGGGGGCACAATCTAGAAGCTTTGAAGTTGGCACCTGCCCAATTTTGTGGTCAACTGCGCGTCTAAGTAGAAGGGTCTTAGGGAGTTCAGGAGGAATAAGATCATTCAATTCCTCTAAAATTCTTGCACGAACATCGGGCACATTCAAACTTCACGTCAGATTCCCACCAATATCATGAGGTACGTTATCTCACCGTTCTAGAACCCATATTTCACTTGCATAGTGGACAAGATCTCCACCTTTTGCTTGTCATCCCCCTTACTTTGATATGCCACATCCACAAGGAGAACGCATGTTACCCTCACACCTAGGATTTTCATTCCATTCAAACGTGGCATCTACGCCAACTTGGCCTTGATAAAGAACTCATTCATGAGCATGACTACAAATTTGTCCAAGGGTACAACCATCAATTACAACAACCAAAAAATTTTAAGAATGTTTAAAGGTTAATAAAAGTGACAGCCGCACTTGGTAGGTTTATATCCCAAGCGTCCGATNTTCAAATTCGTACCAGGGTAAAACCATCAATTACAACCACCAAAAAATTTTAAGAATGTTTAAAGGTTAATAAGAGTGACAGCCGCACCTGGTAGGTTTATATCCCAAGCGTCTGATAAATGCAAACCGTTCTTCGAGTCCATGAAAGGAAAGGAAGGCGCAACGTGGGATTCAAAAAGTAAAGAGGGCTTCACGAAGTTGAAAACCAACTTATTCGCTCCGCCACTCTTAACTGCACCATTATTTAGGATCGGATAGTCGAAGCATATCCGCAGCTAACCATCCTGCTTCTTTTGGAACAATAGTGGGACTCGGTATGGCACCTTGGAGGGCTTCTCGTTGCAAGAATTGAGTAGTTCGTTCAACTACCACCTCAATTCTACCAGTTCCACGTGCGACATCCAAATGGGGCACAATATTGAAGCTTTGAAGTAGGCTCCTGCCCTATTTTGTGGTCAACTACGCTTCTAAGTAGAAGGGTCTTGGGGAGTTCAGGAGGTATAAGATCATACAATTCCTCCAAAATTTTTGCCCCAACATCGTGCACTTCAACCTTCACGTCAGATTTCCACCAATATCATGAGGTATATCATCTCAGTCTTCTGCAACCCATATTTCACTTGCATAGTGGACAAGATCTCCACCTTTTGCTTGCCATCCCCATTACTTTGATATGCCACAACCACAAGGAGAACGCATATTGCGCTCACACCTAAGATTTTTATTCCATTCAAATGTTGCATCAATGCCAACTTGGTTTTGATAAAGAACTCATTCCGGAGCAAGACTTCAAATTCGTCCAAGGGTACAACCATCAATTACAACCACCAAAAAATTTTAAGAATGTTTAAAGATTAATAAGAATGACAGCCGCACTTGGTAGGTTTATATCCCAAGCGTCCGATAAATGCAAACCGTTCTTCGAGTCCATGATAGGAAAGGAAGGTGCAACTTGGGATTCAAAATGTAAAGTGGGCTTCACAAAGTTGAAAACCTGCTTAGCCGCTCTGCCACTCGTCACTGCACCATTGTTTTGGACCGGATAGTCGAAGCATTTCCGCAGCTAACCATCCTGCTTGTTTTGGAACAATAATGGGACTCAGTATGGCACCACGGAGGCCTTCAAGTTGCAAGAATTGAGCAGTTTGTTCAACTACCTCCTCAATTGTGCCAGTTCCACGTGCGACATCGAAAGGGCGCACAATCTAGAAGCTATGAAGTTGGCACCTGCCCAATTTTGTGGTCAACTGCGCGTCTAAGTAGAAGGGTCTTGGGGAGTTCAGGAGGAATATGATCATTCAATTCCTCTAAAATTCTTGCACGAACATCGGGCACATTCAACCTTCACGTCAGATTCCCACCAATATCATGAGGTACGTTATCTCACCATTCTAGAACCCATATTTCACTTGCATAGTGGACAAGATCTCCACCTTTTGCTTGTCATCCCCCTTACTTTGATATGCCACATCCACAAGGAGAACGCATGTTGCCCTCACACCTAGGATTTGCATTCCATTCAAACATGGCATCTACGCCAACTTGGCCTTGATAAAGAACTCATTCCTGGGCATGACTTCAAATTCGTCCAAGGGTAAAACCATCAATTACAACCACCAAAAAATTTTAAGAATGTTTAAAGGTTAATAAGAGTGACAGCCGCACTTGGTAGGTTTATATCCCAAGCGTCTGATAAATGCAAACCGTTCTTCGAGTCCATGATAGGAAAGGAAGGCGCAACTTGGGATTCAAAATGTAAAGTGGGCTTCACGAAGTTGAAAACCTACTTAGCCGCTCTGCCACTCGTCACTGCACCATTGTTTAGGACCGGATAGTCGACGCATATCCGCAGCTAACCATCCTGCTTGTTTTGGAACAATAGTGGGACTCAGTATGGCACCATGGAGGGCTTCAAGTTGCAAGAATTGAGCAGTTTGTTCAACTACCTCCTCAATTGTGCCAGTTCCACGTGCGACATCGAAAGGGCGCACAATCTAACAGCTTTGAAGTTGGCACCTGCCCAATTTTGTGGTCAACTGCGCGTCTAAGTAGAAGGGTCTTAGGGAGTTCAGGAGGAATAATATCATTCAATTCCTCTAAAATTCTTGCACGAACATCGGGCACATTCAAACTTCACGTCAGATTCCCACCAATATCATGAGGTACGTTATCTCACCGTTCTAGAACCCATATTTCACTTGCATAGTGGACAAGATCTCCACCTTTTGCTTGTCATCCCCCTTACTTTGATATGCCACATCCACAAGGAGAACGCATGTTGCCCTCACACCTAGGATTTGCATTCCATTCAAACATGGCATCTACGCCAACTTGGCCTTGATAAAGAACTCATTCCTGGGCATGACTTCAAATTCGTCCAAGGGTAAAACCATCAATTACAACCACCAAAAAATTTTAAGAATGTTTAAAGGTTAATAAGAGTGACAGCCGCACCTGGTAGGTTTATATCCCAAGCGTCTGATAAATGCAAACCGTTCTTCGAGTCCATGATAGGAATGGAAGGCGCAACTTGGGATTCAAAATGTAATGTGGGCTTCACGAAGTTGAAAACCTACTTAGCCGCTCTGCCACTCATAACTGCACCATTGTTTAGGACCGGATAGTCGACGCATATCCGCAGCTAACCATCCTGCTTCTTTTGGAACAACCGTGGGACTCGGTATGGCACCTTGGAGGGCTTCTCGTTGCTAGAATTGAGCAGTTCGTTCAACTACCACCTCAACTCTACCAGTTCCACAGGCGACATCCAAAGGGGCACAATCTTGAAGCATTGAAGTAGGCTCCTGCCCTATTTTGTGGTCAACTACGCTTCTAAGTAGAAGGGTCTTGGGGAGTTCAGGAGGTATCAGATCATACAATTCTTCCAAAATTTTTGGCCCAACATCGTGCACTTCAACCTTCACGTCAGATTTCCACCAATATTATGGGGTATATCATCTCAGTCTTCTGCAACCCATATTTCACCTGCATAGTGGACAAGATCTCCACCTTTTGCTTGCCAACCCCATTACTTTCATATGCCACAACCACAAGGGGAACCCATATTGCGCTCACACCTAAAATTTTTATTCCATTCAAATGTTGCATCAATGCCAACTTGGTTTTGATAAAGAACTCATTCCGGAGCAAGACTTCAAATTCGTCCAAGGGTACAACCATCAATTACAACCACCAAAAAATTTTAAGAATGTTTAAAGATTAATAAGAATGACAGCCGCACTTGGTAGGTTTATATCCCAAGCGTCCGATAAATGCAAACCGTTCTTCGAGTCCATGATAGGAAAGGAAGGCGCAACTTGGGATTCAAAATGTAAAGAGGGCTTCACGAAGTTGAAAACCTACTTAGCCGCTCTGCCACTCGTCACTGCACCATTGTTTAGGACCGGATAGTCGACGCATATCCGCAGCTAACCATCCTGCTTGTTTTGGAACAATAATGGGACTCAGTATGGCACCATGGAGGCCTTCAAGTTGCAAGAATTGAGCAGTTTGTTCAACTACCTCCTCAATTGTGCCAGTTCCACGTGCGACATCGAAAGGGCGCACAATCTAACAGCTTTGAAGTTGGCACCTGCCCAATTTTGTGGTCAACTGCGCGTCTAAGTAGAAGGGTCTTAGGGAGTTCAGGAGGAATAATATCATTCAATTCCTCTAAAATTCTTGCACGAACATCGGGCACATTCAAACTTCACGTCAGATTCCCACCAATATCATGAGGTACGTTATCTCACCGTTCTAGAACCCATATTTCACTTGCATAGTGGACAAGATCTCCACCTTTTGCTTGTCATCCCCCTTACTTTGATATGCCACATCCACAAGGAGAACGCATGTTGCCCTCACACCTAGGATTTGCATTCCATTCAAACATGGCATCTACGCCAACTTGGCCTTGATAAAGAACTCATTCCTGGGCATGACTTCAAATTCGTACAAGGGTAAAACCATCAATTACAACCACCAAAAAATTTTAAGAATGTTTAAAGGTTAATAAGAGTGACAGCCGCACCTGGTAGGTTTATATCCCAAGCGTCTGATAAATGCAAACCGTTCTTCGAGTCCATGATAGGAATGGAAGGCGCAAGTTGGGATTCAAAATGTAATGTGGGCTTCACGAAGTTGAAAACCTACTTAGCCGCTCTGCCACTCATAACTGCACCATTGTTTAGGACCGGATAGTCGACGCATATCCGCAGCTAACCATCCTGCTTCTTTTGGAACAACCGTGGGACTCGGTATGGCACCTTGGAGGGCTTCTCGTTGCTAGAATTGAGCAGTTCGTTCAACTACCACCTCAACTCTACCAGTTCCACAGGCGACATCCAAAGGGGCACAATCTTGAAGCATTGAAGTAGGCTCCTGCCCTATTTTGTGGTCAACTACGCTTCTAAGTAGAAGGGTCTTGGGGAGTTCAGGAGGTATCAGATCATACAATTCTTCCAAAATTTTTGGCCCAACATCGTGCACTTCAACCTTCACGTCAGATTTCCACCAATATTATGGGGTATATCATCTCAGTCTTCTGCAACCCATATTTCACCTGCATAGTGGACAAGATCTCCACCTTTTGCTTGCCAACCCCATTACTTTCATATGCCACAACCACAAGGGGAACCCATATTGCGCTCACACCTAAAATTTTTATTCCATTCAAATGTTGCATCAATGCCAACTTGGTTTTGATAAAGAACTCATTCCGGAGCAAGACTTCAAATTCGTCCAAGGGTACAACCATCAATTACAACCACCAAAAAATTTTAAGAATGTTTAAAGATTAATAAGAATGACAGCCGCACTTGGTAGGTTTATATCCCAAGCGTCCGATAAATGCAAACCGTTCTTCGAGTCCATGATAGGAAAGGAAGGCGCAACTTGGGATTCAAAATGTAAAGTGGGCTTCACGAAGTTGAAAACCTACTTAGCCGCTCTGCCACTCGTCACTGCACCATTGTTTAGGACCGGATAGTCGACGCATATCCGCAGCTAACCATCCTGCTTGTTTTGGAACAATAATGGGACTCAGTATGGCACCATGGAGGCCTTCAAGTTGCAAGAATTGAGCAGTTTGTTCAACTACCTCCTCAATTGTGCCAGTTCCACGTGCGACATCGAAAGGGCGCACAATCTAACAGCTTTGAAGTTGGCACCTGCCCAATTTTGTGGTCAACTGCGCGTCTAAGTAGAAGGGTCTTAGGGAGTTCAGGAGGAATAATATCATTCAATTCCTCTAAAATTCTTGCACGAACATCGGGCACATTCAAACTTCACGTCAGATTCCCACCAATATCATGAGGTACGTTATCTCACCGTTCTAGAACCCATATTTCACTTGCATAGTGGACAAGATCTCCACCTTTTGCTTGTCATCCCCCTTACTTTGATATGCCACATCCACAAGGAGAACGCATGTTGCCCTCACACCTAGGATTTGCATTCCATTCAAACATGGCATCTACGCCAACTTGGCCTTGATAAAGAACTCATTCCTGGGCATGACTTCAAATTCGTCCAAGGGTAAAACCATCAATTACAACCACCAAAAAATTTTAAGAATGTTTAAAGGTTAATAAGAGTGACAGCCGCACTTGGTAGGTTTATATCCCAAGCGTCTGATAAATGCAAACCGTTCTTCGAGTCCATGATAGGAAAGGAAGGCGCAACTTGGGATTCAAAATGTAAAGTGGGCTTCACGAAGTTGAAAACCTACTTAGCCGCTCTGCCACTCGTCACTGCACCATTGTTTAGGACCGGATAGTCAACGCATATCCGCAGCTAACCATCCTGCCTGTTTTGGAACAATAATGGGACTCTGTGTGGCACCATGGAGGGCTTCAAGTTGCAAGAATTGAGCAGTTTGTTCAACTACCTCCTCAATTGTGCCAGTTCCCCGTGCGATATCGAAAGGGTGCACAATCTCGAAGCTTTGGAGTTGGCACCTGCCCAATATTGAGGTCAACTGCGCGACAAAGTAGAAGGGTCTTGGGGAGTTCAGGAAGAATAAGATCATTCACTTCCTCTAAAATTTTTTCACGAACATCAGGCACATTCACCCTTCACGTAGATTCCCACCAATATCATGAGGTACGTGATCTCACCGTTCTAGAACCCATATTTCACTTGTATAGTGGACAAGATCTCCACCTTTTGCTTGTCATCCCCCTTACTTTGATATGCCACATCCACAAGGAGAACGCATGTTGCCCTCACACCTAGGATTTGCATTCCATTCAAACATGGCATCTACGCCAACTTGGCCTTGATAAAGAACTCATTCCTGGGCATGACTTCAAATTCGTCCAAGGGTAAAACCATCAATTACAACCACCAAAAAATTTTAAGAATGTTTAAAGGTTAATAAGAGTGACAGCCGCACTTGGTAGGTTTATATCCCAAGCGTCTGATAAATGCAAACCGTTCTTCGAGTCCATGATAGGAAAGGAAGGCGCAACTTGGGATTCAAAATGTAAAGTGGGCTTCACGAAGTTGAAAACCTACTTAGCCGCTCTGCCACTCGTCACTGCACCATTGTTTAGGACCGGATAGTCGACGCATATCCGCAGCTAACCATCCTGCTTGTTTTGGAACAATAATGGGACTCAGTATGGCACCATGGAGGCCTTCAAGTTGCAAGAATTGAGCAGTTTGTTCAACTACCTCCTCAATTGTGCCAGTTCCACGTGCGACATCGAAAGGGCGCACAATCTAACAGCTTTGAAGTTGGCACCTGCCCAATTTTGTGGTCAACTGCGCGTCTAAGTAGAAGGGTCTTAGGGAGTTCAGGAGGAATAATATCATTCAATTCCTCTAAAATTCTTGCACGAACATCGGGCACATTCAAACTTCACGTCAGATTCCCACCAATATCATGAGGTACGTTATCTCACCGTTCTAGAACCCATATTTCACTTGCATAGTGGACAAGATCTCCACCTTTTGCTTGTCATCCCCCTTACTTTGATATGCCACATCCACAAGGAGAACGCATGTTGCCCTCACACCTAGGATTTGCATTCCATTCAAACATGGCATCTACGCCAACTTGGCCTTGATAAAGAACTCATTCCTGGGCATGACTTCAAATTCGTCCCACGGTATAACCATCAATTACAAGCACCAAAAAATTTTAAGAATGTTTAAAGGTTAATAAGAGTGACAGCCGCACCTGGTAGGTTTATATCCCAAGCGTCTGATAAATGCAAACCGTTCTTCGAGTCCATGATAGGAATGGAAGGCGCAACTTGGGATTCAAAATGTAAAGTGGGCTTCACGAAGTTGAAAACCTACTTAGCCGCTCTGCCACTCGTCACTGCACCATTGTTTAGGACCGGATAGTCGACGCATATCCGCAGCTAACCATCCTGCTTGTTTTGGAACAATAATGGGACTCAGTATGGCACCATGGAGGGCTTCAAGTTGCAAGAATTGAGCAGTTTGTTCAACTACCTCCTCAATTGTGCCAGTTCCACGTGCGACATCGAAAGGGCGCACAATCTAACAGCTTTGAAGTTGGCACCTGCCCAATTTTGTGGTCAACTGCGCGTCTAAGTAGAAGGGTCTTAGGGAGTTCAGGAGGAAT
Source organism: Ilex paraguariensis (assembly GCA_963454935.2). Classification (NCBI taxonomy): domain Eukaryota; kingdom Viridiplantae; phylum Streptophyta; class Magnoliopsida; order Aquifoliales; family Aquifoliaceae; genus Ilex; species Ilex paraguariensis. The sequence goes on from CAUOFW020002802.1 coordinate 406,510, forward strand.
AATATCATTCAATTCCTCTAAAATTCTTGCACGAACATCGGGCACATTCAAACTTCACGTCAGATTCCCACCAATATCATGAGGTACGTTATCTCACCGTTCTAGAACCCATATTTCACTTGCATAGTGGACAAGATCTCCACCTTTTGCTTGTCATCCCCCTTACTTTGATATGCCACATCCACAAGGAGAACGCATGTTGCCCTCACACCTAGGATTTGCATTCCATTCAAACATGGCATCTACGCCAACTTGGCCTTGATAAAGAACTCATTCCTGGGCATGACTTCAAATTCGTCCAAGGGTAAAACCATCAATTACAACCACCAAAAAATTTTAAGAATGTTTAAAGGTTAATAAGAGTGACAGCCGCACTTGGTAGGTTTATATCCCAAGCGTCTGATAAATGCAAACCGTTCTACGAGTCCATGATAGGAAAGGAAGGCGCAACTTGGGATTCAAAATGTAAAGTTGGCTTCACGAAGTAGAAAACCTACTGAGCCGCTCTGCCACTCATAACTGCACCATTGTTTAGGACCGGATAGTCGATGCATATCCGCATCTTACCGTCTTGCTTCTTTTGGAACAACAGTGGGACTCGGTATGGCACCTTGGAGGGCTTCTCGTCGCTAGAATTGAGCAGTTCGTTCAACTACCACCTCAACTCTACCAGTTCCACATGCGACATCCAAATGGGGCACAATCTTGAAGCTTTGAAGTAGGCTCCTGCCCTATTTTGTGGTCAACTACGCTTCTAAGTAGAAGGGTCTTGGTGAGTTCAGGAGGTATCAGATCATACAATTCCTCCAAAATTTTTGCCCCAACATCGTGCACTTCAACCTTCACGTCAGATTTCCACCAATATCATGAGGTATATCATCTCAGTCTTCTGCAACCCATATTTCACTTGCATAGTGGACAAGATCTCCACCTTTTGCTTGCCATCCCCATTACTTTGATATGCCACAACCACAAGGAGAACGCATATTGCGCTCACACCTAAGATTTTTATTCCATTCAAATGTTGCATCAATGCCAACTTGGTTTTGATAAAGAACTCATTCCGGAGCAAGACTTCAAATTCGTCCAAGGGTACAACCATCAATTACAACCACCAAAAAATTTTAAGAATGTTTAAAGATTAATAAGAATGACAGCCGCACTTGGTAGGTTTATATCCCAAGCGTCCGATAAATGCAAACCGTTCTACGAGTCCATGATAGGAAAGGAAGGCGCAACTTGGGATTCAAAATGTAAAGTGGGCTTCACGAAGTAGAAAACCTACTTAGCCGCTCTGCCACTCATAACTACACCATTGTTTAGGACCGGATAGTCGATGCATATCCGCATCTTACCGTCTTGCTTCTTTTGGAACAACAGTGGGACTCGGTATGGCACCTTGGAGGGCTTCTCGTCGCTAGAATTGAGCAGTTCGTTCAACTACCACCTCAACTCTAACAGTTCCACATGCGACATCCAAATGGGGCACAATCTTGAAGCTTTGAAGTAGGCTCCTGCCCTATTTTGTGGTCAACTACGCTTCTAAGTAGAAGGGTCTTGGGGAGTTCAGGAGGTATCAGATCATACAATTCCTCCAAAATTTTTGCCCCAACATCGTGCACTTCAACCTTCACGTCAGATTTCCACCAATATCATGAGGTATATCATCTCAGTCTTCTGCAACCCATATTTCACTTGCATAGTGGACAAGATCTCCACCTTTTGCTTGCCATCCCCATTACTTTGATATGCCACAACCACAAGGAGAACGCATATTGCGCTCACACCTAAGATTTTTATTCCATTCAAATGTTGCATCAATGCCAACTTGGTTTTGATAAAGAACTCATTCCGGAGCAAGACTTCAAATTCGTCCAAGGGTACAACCATCAATTACAACCACCAAAAAATTTTAAGAATGTTTAAAGATTAATAAGAATGACAGCCGCACTTGGTAGGTTTATATCCCAAGCGTCCGATAAATGCAAACCGTTCTTCGAGTCCATGATAGGAAAGGAAGGCGCAACTTGGGATTCAAAATGTAAAGTGGGCTTCACGAAGTTGAAAACCTACTTAGCCGCTCTGCCACTCATAACTGCACCATTGTTTAGGACCGGATAGTCGATGCATATCCGCATCTTACCGTCTTGCTTCTTTTGGAACAACAGTGGGACTCGGTATGGCACCTTGGAGGGCTTCTCGTCGCTAGAATTGAGCAGTTCGTTCAACTACCACCTCAACTCTAACAGTTCCACATGCGACATCCAAATGGGGCACAATCTTGAAGCTTTGAAGTAGGCTCCTGCCCTATTTTGTGGTCAACTACGCTTCTAAGTAGAAGGGTCTTGGGGAGTTCAGGAGGTATCAGATCATACAATTCCTCCAAAATTTTTGCCCCAACATCGTGCACTTCAACCTTCACGTCAGATTTCCACCAATATCATGAGGTATATCATCTCAGTCTTCTGCAACCCATATTTCACTTGCATAGTGGACAAGATCTCCACCTTTTGCTTGCCATCCCCATTACTTTGATATGCCACAACCACAAGGAGAACGCATATTGCGCTCACACCTAAGATTTTTATTCCATTCAAATGTTGCATCAATGCCAACTTGGTTTTGATAAAGAACTCATTCCGGAGCAAGACTTCAAATTCGTCCAAGGGTACAACCATCAATTACAACCACCAAAAAATTTTAAGAATGTTTAAAGATTAATAAGAATGACAGCCGCACTTGGTAGGTTTATATCCCAAGCGTCCGATAAATGCAAACCGTTCTTCGAGTCCATGATAGGAAAGGAAGGCGCAACTTGGGATTCAAAATGTAAAGTGGGCTTCACGAAGTTGAAAACCTACTTAGCCGCTCTGCCACTCGTCACTGCACCATTGTTTAGGACCGGATAGTCGAAGCATATCCGCAGCTAACCATCCTGCTTGTTTTGGAACAATAATGGGACTCAGTATGGCACCATGGAGGCCTTCAAGTTGCAAGAATTGAGCAGTTTGTTCAACTACCTCCTCAATTGTGCCAGTTCCACGTGCGACATCGAAAGGGCGCACAATCTAGAAGCTTTGAAGTTGGCACCTGCCCAATTTTGTGGTCAACTGCGCGTCTAAGTAGAAGGGTCTTGGGGAGTTCAGGAGGAATAAGATCATTCAATTCCTCTAAAATTCTTGCACGAACATCGGGCACATTCAACCTTCACGTCAGATTCCCACCAATATCATGAGGTACGTTATCTCACCCTTCTAGAACCCATATTTCACTTGCATAGTGGACAAGATCTCCACCTTTTGCTTGTCATCCCCCTTACTTTGATATGCCACATCCACAAGGAGAACGCATGTTGCCCTCACACCTAGGATTTGCATTCCATTCAAACATGGCATCTACGCCAACTTGGCCTTGATAAAGAACTCATTCCTGGGCATGACTTCAAATTCGTCCAAGGGTAAAACCATCAATTACAACCACCAAAAAATTTTAAGAATGTTTAAAGGTTAATAAGAGTGACAGCCGCACTTGGTAGGTTTATATCCCAAGCGTCCGATAAATGCAAACCGTTCTTCGAGTCCATGATAGGAAAGGAAGGCGCAACTTGGGATTCAAAATGTAAAGAGGGCTTCACAAAGTTGAAAACCTGCTTAGCCGCTCTGCCACTCGTAACTGCACCATTGTTTAGGACCGGATAGTCGATGCATATCCGCATCTTACCGTCTTGCTTCTTTTGGAACGACAGTGGGACTCGGTCTGGCACCTTGGAGGGCTTCTCGTCGCTAGAATTGAGCAGTTCGTTCAACTACCACCTCAACTCTAACAATTCCACATGTGACATCCAAATGGGGCACAATCTTGAAGCTTTGAAGTAGGCTCCTGCCCTATTTTGTGGTCAACTACGCTTCTAAGTAGAAGGGTCTTGGGGAGCTCAGGAGGTATAAGATCATACATTTCCTCCAAAATTTTTGCCCCAACATCGTGCACTTCAACCTTCACGTTAGATTTCCACCAATATCATGAGGTGTATCATCTCAGTCTTCTGCAACCCATATTTCACTTGCATAGTGGACAAGATCTCCACCTTTTGCTTGCCATCCCCATTACTTTCATATGCCACAACCACAAGGAGAACGCATATTGCCCTCACACCTAAGATTTTTATTCCATTCAAATGTTGCATCAATGCCAACTTGGTTTTGATAAAGAACTCATTCCGGAGCAAGACTTCAAATTCGTCCAAGGGTACAACCATCAATTACAACCACCAAAAAATTTTAAGAATGTTTAAAGATTAATAAGAATGACAGCCGCACTTGGTAGGTTTATATCCCAAGCGTCCGATAAATGCAAACCGTTCTTCGAGTCCATGATAGGAAAGGAAGGCGCAACTTGGGATTCAAAATGTAAAGTGGGCTTCACGAAGTTGAAAACCTACTTAGCCGCTCTGCCACTCGTCACTGCACCATTGTTTAGGACCGGATAGTCGACGCATATCCGCAGCTAACCATCCTGCTTCTTTTGGAACAATAGTGGGACTCGGTATGGCACCTTGGAGGGCTTCTCGTTGCTAGAATTGAGCAGTTCGTTCAACTACCACCTCAACTCTACCAGTTCCACATGCGACATCCAAATGGGGCACAATCTTGAAGCTTTGAAGTAGGCTCCTGCCCTATTTTGTGGTCAACTACGCTTCTAAGTAGAAGGGTCTTGGGGAGTTCAGGAGGTATCAGATCATACAATTCTTCCAAAATTTTTGGCCCAACATCGTGCACTTCAACCTTCACGTCAGATTTCCACCAATATCATGAGGTATATCATCTCAGTCTTCTGCAACCCATATTTCACTTGCATAGTGGACAAGATCTCCACCTTTTGCTTGCCATCCCCATTACTTTCATATGCCACAACCACAAGGAGAACGCATATTGCCCTTGCACCTAAGATTTTTATTCCATTCAAATGTTGCATCAATGCCAACTTGGTTTTGATAAAGAACTCATTCCGGAGCAAGACTTCAAATTCGTCCAAGGGTACAACCATCAATTACAACCACCAAAAAATTTTAAGAATGTTTAAAGATTAATAAGAATGACAGCCGCACTTGGTAGGTTTATATCCCAAGCGTCCGATAAATGCAAACCGTTCTTCGAGTCCATGATAGGAAAGGAAGGCGCAACTTGGGATTCAAAATGTAAAGTGGGCTTCACGAAGTTGAAAACCTACTTAGCCGCTCTGCCACTCGTCACTGCACCATTGTTTAGGACCGGATAGTCGACGCATATCCGCAGCTAACCATCCTGCTTCTTTTGGAACAACAGTGGGACTCGGTATGGCCCCTTGGAGGGCTTCAAGTTGCAAGAATTGAGCAGTTTGTTCAACTACCACCTCAACTCTACCAGTTCTACAGGCGACATCCAAATGGGGCACAATCTTGAAGCTTTGAAGTTGGCACCTGCCCAATTTTGTGGTCAACTGCGCGACTAAGTAGAAGGGTCTTGGGGAGTTCAGGAGGAATAAGATCATTCAATTCCTCTAAAATTCTTGCACGAACATCAGGCACATTCAACCTTCACGTCAGATTCCCACCAATATCATGAGGTACGTCATCTCACCGTTCTAGAACCCATATTTCACTTGTATAGTGGACAAGATCTCCACCTTTTGCTTGTCATCCCCCTTACTTTGATATGCCACATCCACAAGGAGAACGCATGTTGCCCTCACACCTAGGATTTGCATTCCATTCAAACATGGCATCTACGCCAACTTGGCCTTGATAAAGAACTCATTCCTGGGCATGACTTCAAATTCGTCCAAGGGTAAAACCATCAATTACAACGACCAAAAAATTTTAAGAATGTTTAAAGGTTAATAAGAGTGACAGCCGCACTTGGTAGGTTTATATCCCAAGCGTCTGATAAATGCAAACCGTTCTTCGAGTCCATGATAGGAAAGGAAGGCGCAACTTGGGATTCAAAATGTAAAGTGGGCTTCACGAAGTTGAAAACCTACTTAGCCGCTCTGCCACTCGTCACTGCACCATTGTTTAGGACCGGATAGTCGACGCATATCCGCAGCTAACCATCCTGCTTGTTTTGGAACAATAATGGGACTCAGTATGGCACCATGGAGGGCTTCGAGTTGCAAGAATTGAGCAGTTTGTTCAACTACCTCCTCAATTGTGCCAGTTCCACGTGCGACATCGAAAGGGGGCACAATCTAGAAGCTTTGAAGTTGGCACCTGCCCAATTTTGTGGTCAACTGCGCGTCTAAGTAGAAGGGTCTTGGGGAGTTCAGGAGGAATAAGATCATTCAATTCCTCTAAAATTCTTGCACTAACATCGGGCACATTCAACCTTCACGTCAGATTCCCAGCAATATCATGAGGTACGTCATCTCACTGTTCTAGAACCCATATTTCACTTGTATAGTGGACAAGATCTCCACCTTTTGCTTGTCATCCCCCTTACTTTGATATGCCACATCCACAAGGAGAACGCATGTTGCCCTCACACCTAGGATTTGCATTCCATTCAAACATGGCATCTACGCGAACTTGGCCTTGATAAAGAACTCAATCCTCGGCATGACTTCAAATTCGTCCCACGGTATAACCATCAATTACAAGCACCAAAAAATTTTAAGAATGTTTAAAGGTTAATAAGAGTGACAGCCGCACTTGGTAGGTTTATATCCCAAGCGTCTGATAAATGCAAACCGTTCTTCGAGTCCATGATAGGAAAGGAAGGCGCAACTTGGGATTCAAAATGTAAAGTGGGCTTCACGAAGTTGAAAACCTACTTAGCCGCTCTGCCACTCGTCACTGCACCATTGTTTAGGACCGGATAGTCGACGCATATCCGCAGCTAACCATCCTGCTTGTTTTGGAACAATAGTGGGACTCAGTATGGCACCATGGAGGGCTTCAAGTTGCAAGAATTGAGCAGTTTGTTCAACTACCTCCTCAATTGTGCCAGTTCCCCGTGCGACATCGAAAGGGTGCACAATCTCGAAGCTCTGAAGTTGGCACCTGCCCAATTTTGTGGTCAACTGCGCGTCTAAGTAGAAGGGTCTTGGGGAGTTCAGGAGGAATAAGATCATTCAATTCCTCTAAAATTCTTGCACGAACATCGGGCACATTCAACCTTCACGTCAGATTCCCACCAATATCATGAGGTACGTTATCTCACCGTTCTAGAACCCATATTTCACTTGCATAGTGGACAAGATCTCCACCTTTTGCTTGTCATCCCCCTTACTTTGATATGCCACATCCACAAGGAGAACGCATGTTGCCCTCACACCTAGGATTTGCATTCCATTCAAACATGGCATCTACGCCAACTTGGCCTTGATAAAGAACTCATTCCTCGGCATGACTTCAAATTCGTCCCACGGTATAACTATCAATTACAAGCACCAAAAAATTTTAAGAATGTTTAAAGGTTAAAAAGAGTGATAGCCGCACTTGGTAGGTTTATATCCCAAGCGTCCGATAAATGCAAACCGTTCTTCGAGTCCATGATAGGAAAGGAAGGCGCAACTTGGGATTCAAAATGTAAAGTGGGCTTCACGAAGTTGAAAACCTACTTAGCCACTCTGCCACTTATAACTGCACCATAGTTTAGGACCGGATAGTCGACGCATATCCGCAGCTAACCATCCTGCTTCTTTTGGAACAACAGTGGGATTCGGTATGGCACCTTGGAGGGCTTCTCGTTGCTAGAATTGAGCAATTCGTTGAACTACCCCCTCAACTCTACCAGTTCCACATGCGACGTCCAAATGGGGCACAATCTTGAAGCTTTGAAGTAGGCTCCTGCCCTATTTTGTGGTCAACTACACGTTTAAGTAGAAGGGTCTTGGGGAGTTCAGGAGGTATAAGATCATACAATTCCTTCAAAATTTTTGCCCCAACATCGTGCACTTCAACCTTCACGTCAGAATTCCACCAATATCGTGAGGTATATCATCTCAGTCTTCTGCAACCCATATTTCACTTGCATAGTGGACAAGATCTCCACCTTTTGCTTGCCATCCCCATTACTTTGATATGCCACAACCACAAGGAGAACGCATATTGCCCTCACACCTAAGATTTTTATTCCATTCAAATGTTGCATCAATGCCAACTTGGTTCTGATAAAGAACTCATTCCGGAGCAAGACTTCAAATTAATCCAAGGGTACAACCATCAATTACAACCACGAAAAAATTTTGAGAATGTTTAAAGATTAATAAGAATGACTGCCGCACTTGGTAGGTTTATATCCCAAGCGTCCGATAAATGAAAACCGTTGTTCGAGTCCATGATAAGAAAGGAAGGCGCAACTTGGGATTCAAAATGTAAAGTGGGCTTCACGAAGTTGAAAACCTACTTAGCCGCTCTGCCACTCGTCACTGCACCACTGTTTTGGAGCGGATAGTCGAAGCATATCCGCAGCTAACCATCCTGCTTGTTTTGGAACAAAAGTGGGACTCAGTATGGCACCATGGAGGCCTTCAAGTTGCAAAAATTGAGAAGTTTGTTCAACTACCTCCTCAATTGTGCCAGTTCCACGTGCGTCATCGAAAGGGGGCACAATCTAGAAGCTTTGATGTTGGCACCTGCCCAATTTTGTGGTCAACTGCGCGTCTAAGTAGAAGGGTCTTGGGGAGTTCAGGAGGAATAAGATCATTCAATTCCTCTAAAATTCTTGCACGAACATCGGGCACATTCAACCTTCACGTCAGATTCCCACCAATATCATGAGGTACGTTATCTCACCGTTCTAGAACCCATATTTCACTTGCATAGTGGACAAGATCTCCACCTTTTGCTTGTCATCCCCCTTACTTTGATATGCCACATCCACAAGGAGAACGCATGTTGCCCTCACACCTAGGATTTGCATTCCATTCAAACATGGCATCTACGCCAACTTGGCCTTGATAAAGAACTCATTCCTGGGCATGACTTCAAATTCGTCCAAGGGTAAAACCATCAATTACAACCACCAAAAAATTTTAAGAATGTTTAAAGGTTAATAAGAGTGACAGCCGCACCTGGTAGGTTTATATCCCAAGCGTCTGATAAATGCAAACCGTTCTTCGAGTCCATGAAAGGAAAGGAAGGCGCAACGTGGGATTCAAAAAGTAAAGAGGGCTTCACGAAGTTGAAAACCAACTTATTCGCTCCGCCACTCTTAACTGCACCATTATTTAGGATCGGATAGTCGAAGCATATCCGCAGCTAACCATCTCGCTTCTTTTGGAACAATAGTGGGACTCGGTATGGCACCTTGGAGGGCTTCTCGTTGCTAGAATTGAGCAGTTCGTTCAACTACCACCTCAACTCTACCAGTTCCACATGCGACATCCAAATGGGGCACAATCTTGAAGCTTTGAAGTAGGCTCCTGCCCTATTTTGTGGTCAACTACGCTTCTAAGTAGAAGGGTCTTGGGGAGCTCAGGAGGTATAAGATCATACATTTCCTCCAAAATTTTTGCCCCAACATCGTGCACTTCAACCTTCACGTCAGATTTCCACCAATATCATGAGGTATATCATCTCAGTCTTCTGCAACCCATATTTCACTTGCATAGTGGACAAGATCTCCACCTTTTGCTTGCCATCCCCATTACTTTGATATGCCACAACCACAAGGAGAACGCATATTGCCCTCACACCTAAGATTTTTATTCCATTCAAATGTTGCATCAATGCCAACTTGGTTCTGATAAAGAACTCATTCCGGAGCAAGACTTCAAATTCCTCCAAGGGTACAACCATCAATTACAACCACCAAAAAATTTTAAGAATGTTTAAAGGTTAATAAGAGTGACAGCCGCACTTGGTAGGTTTATATCCCAAGCGTCCGATAAATGCAAACCGTTCTTCGAGTCCATGATAGGAAAGGAAGGCGCAACTTGGGATTCAAAAAGTAAAGAGGGCTTCACGAAGTTGAAAACCAACTTAGCCGCTCTGCCACTCATAACTGCACCATTATTTAGGACCGGATAGTCGATGCATATCCGCAGCTAACCATCCAGCTTCTTTTGGAACAACAGTGGGACTCGGTATGGCACCTTGGAGGGCTTCTCGATGCTAGAATTGAGCAGTTCGTTCAACTACCATCTCAACTCTACCAGTTCCACATGCGGCATCCAAATGGGGCACAATCTTGAAGCTTTGAAGTAGGCTCCTACCCTATTTTGTGGTCAACTACGCGTCTAAGTAGAAGGGTCTTAGGGAGTTCAGGAGGTATAAGATCATACAATTCCTCCAAAAGTTTTGCCCCAACATCGTGCACTTCAACCTTCACGTCAGATTTCCACCAATATCATGAGGTATATCATCTCAGTCTTCTGCAACCCATATTTCACTTGCATAGTGGACAAGTTCTCCCCCCTTTGCTTGCCATCCCCATTACTTTGATATGCCACCACCACAAGGAGAACGCATATTGCGCTCACACCTAAGATTTTTATTCCATTCAAATGTTGCATCAATGCCAACTTGGTTTTGATAAAGAACTCATTCCGGAGCAAGACTTCAAATTCGTCCAAGGGTACAACCATCAATTACAACCACCAAAAAATTTTAAGAATGTTTAAAGATTAATAAGAATGACAGCCGCACTTGGTAGGTTTATATCCCAAGCGTCCGATAAATGCAAACCGTTCTTCGAGTCCATGATAGGAAAGGAAGGCGCAACTTGGGATTCAAAATGTAAAGTGGGCTTCACGAAGTTGAAAACCTACTTAGCCGCTCTGCCACTCGTCACTGCACTATTGTTTAGGACTGGATAGTCGAAGCATATCCGCAGCTAACCATCCTGCTTCTTTTGGAACAACCGTGGGACTCGGTATGGCACCTTGGAGGGCTTCTCGTTGCTAGAATTGAGCAGTTCGTTCAACTACCACCTCAACTCTACCAGTTCCACAGGCGACATCCAAAGGGGCACAATCTTGAAGCATTGAAGTAGGCTCCTGCCCTATTTTGTGGTCAACTACGCTTCTAAGTAGAAGGGTCTTGGGGAGTTCAGGAGGTATCAGATCATACAATTCTTCCAAAATTTTTGCCCCAACATCGTGCACTTCAACCTTCACGTCAGATTTCCACCAATATCATGAGGTATATCATCTCAGTCTTCTGCAACCCATATTTCACTTGCATAGTGGACAAGTTCTCCCCCCTTTGCTTGCCATCCCCATTACTTTCATATGCCACAACCACAAGGAGAACGCATATTGCCCTCACACCTAAGATTTTTATTCCATTCAAATGTTGCATCAATGCCAACTTGGTTTTGATAAAGAACTCATTCCGGAGCAGGACTTCAAATTCGTCCAAGGGTGCAACCATCAATTACAACCACCAAAAATTTTTAAGAATGTTTAAAGATGAATAAGAACGAAAACCGCACTTGGTAGGTTTATTTCCCAAGCGTCCGATAAATGCAAACCGTTCTTCGAGTCCATGATAGGAACGGAAGGCGCAACTTGGGATTCAAAATGTAAAGTGGGCTTCATGAAGTGGAAAACCTACTTAGTCGCTCTGCCACTCGTCACTGCACCATTGTTTAGGACCGAATAGTAGACGCATATCCGCAACTAACCATCCTACTTGTTTTGGAACAATAGTGGGACTCAGTATGGCACCATGGAGGGCTTCAAGTGGCAAGAATTGAGCAACTTGTTCAAATACCTCCTCAATTGTGCCAGTACGATGTGCGACATCGAAAGGGGGCACAAGCTAGAAGCTTTGAAGTTGGCACCTGCCCAATTTTGTGGTCAACTGCGCGTCTAAGTAGAAGGGTCTTGGGGAGTTCAGGAGGAATAAGATCATTCAATTCCTCTAAAATTCTTGCACCAACATCGGGCACATTCAACCTTCACGTCAGATTCCCACCAATATCATGAGGTACGTTATCTCACCGTTCTAGAACCCATATTTCACTTGCATAGTGGACAAGATCTCCACCTTTTGCTTGTCATCCCCCTTACTTTGATATGCCACATCCACAAGGAGAACGCATGTTGCCCTCACACCTAGGATTTGCATTCCATTCAAACATGGCATCTACGCCAACTTGGCCTTGATAAAGAACTCATTCCTGGGCATGACTTCAAATTCGTCCAAGGGTAAAACCATCAATTACAACCACCAAAAAATTTTAAGAATGTTTAAAGGTTAATAAGAGTGACAGCCGCACTTGGTAGGTTTATATCCCAAGCGTCTGATAAATGCAAACCGTTCTTCGAGTCCATGATAGGAAAGGAAGGCGCAACTTGGGATTCAAAATGTAAAGTGGGCTTCACGAAGTTGAAAACCTACTTAGCCGCTCTGCCACTCGTCACTGCACCATTGTTTAGGACCGGATAGTCGACGCATATCCGCAGCTAACCATCCTGCTTGTTTTGGAACAATAGTGGGACTCAGTATGGCACCATGGAGGGCTTCAAGTTGCAAGAATTGAGCAGTTTGTTCAACTACCTCCTCAATTGTGCCAGTTCCACGTGCGACATCGAAAGGGCGCACAATCTAACAGCTTTGAAGTTGGCACCTGCCCAATTTTGTGGTCAACTGCGCGTCTAAGTAGAAGGGTCTTAGGGAGTTCAGGAGGAATAATATCATTCAATTCCTCTAAAATTCTTGCACGAACATCGGGCACATTCAAACTTCACGTCAGATTCCCACCAATATCATGAGGTACGTTATCTCACCGTTCTAGAACCCATATTTCACTTGCATAGTGGACAAGATCTCCACCTTTTGCTTGTCATCCCCCTTACTTTGATATGCCACATCCACAAGGAGAACGCATGTTGCCCTCACACCTAGGATTTGCATTCCATTCAAACATGGCATCTACGCCAACTTGGCCTTGATAAAGAACTCATTCCTGGGCATGACTTCAAATTCGTACAAGGGTAAAACCATCAATTACAACCACCAAAAAATTTTAAGAATGTTTAAAGGTTAATAAGAGTGACAGCCGCACCTGGTAGGTTTATATCCCAAGCGTCTGATAAATGCAAACCGTTCTTCGAGTCCATGATAGGAATGGAAGGCGCAACTTGGGATTCAAAATGTAAAGTGGGCTTCACGAAGTTGAAAACCTACTTAGCCGCTCTGCCACTCGTCACTGCACCATTGTTTAGGACCGGATAGTCGACGCATATCCGCAGCTAACCATCCTGCTTGTTTTGGAACAATAATGGGACTCAGTATGGCACCATGGAGGCCTTCAAGTTGCAAGAATTGAGCAGTTTGTTCAACTACCTCCTCAATTGTGCCAGTTCCACGTGCGACATCGAAAGGGCGCACAATCTAACAGCTTTGAAGTTGGCACCTGCCCAATTTTGTGGTCAACTGCGCGTCTAAGTAGAAGGGTCTTAGGGAGTTCAGGAGGAATAATATCATTCAATTCCTCTAAAATTCTTGCACGAACATCGGGCACATTCAAACTTCACGTCAGATTCCCACCAATATCATGAGGTACGTTATCTCACCGTTCTAGAACCCATATTTCACTTGCATAGTGGACAAGATCTCCACCTTTTGCTTGTCATCCCCCTTACTTTGATATGCCACAACCACAAGGAGAACGCATGTTGCCCTCACACCTAATATTGGCATTCCATTCAAATGTCGCATCAATGCCAACTTGGCCTTGATAAAGAACTCATTCCTGAGCATGACTTCAAATTCGTCCAAGGGTACAACCATCAATTACAACCACCAAAAACTTTTAAGAATGTTTAAAGGATAATAAGAATGAAAGCCACACTTGGTAGGTTTATATCCCAAGCGTCCGATAAATGCAAACCGTTCTTCGAGTCCATCATAGGAAAGGAAGGCGCAATTTGGGATTCGGAATGTAAAGAGGCCTTCACGAAGTTGAAAACCTACTTAGCCGCTCTGCCACTCGTCACTGCACCATTGTTTAGGACTGGATGGTCGATTCATATCCGCAGCTAACCATCCTGCTTGTTTTGGAACAATAGTGGGACTCACTTTGGCACCTTAGAGGGCTTCACGTTGCTAGAAGTGAGGAGTTCATTCAACTACCTACACAATTTTGCCAGTTCCACGTGCGACATGCAAATGGGGCACAATCTAGAAGCTTTGAAGTAGGCTTTTGCCCAATTTTGTGGTCAACTGCGCGTCTAAGTAGAAGGGTCTTTGGGAGTTCAGGAGGTATAAGATCATCCAATTCCACCAAAAATTTTGCCCCAACATCGCGTACCTCGACCTTCACGTCAGATTTGGACCAATATCATGAGGTATATCATCTCACCCTTTTACAACCCATATTTCANAAGCTTTGAAGTAGGCTTTTGCCCAATTTTGTGGTCAACTGCGCGTCTAAGTAGAAGGGTCTTTGGGAGTTCAGGAGGTATAAGATCATCCAATTCCACCAAAAATATTGCCCCAACACCACNAGAAGCTTTGAAGTAGGCTTTTGCCCAATTTTGTGGTCAACTACGCGTCTAAGTAGAAGGGTCTTTGGGAGTTCAGGAGGTATAAGATCATCCAATTCCACCAAAAGTTTTGCCCCAACACCGCGTACTTCGACCTTCACGTCAGATTTGGACCAATATCATGAGGTATATCATCTCACCCTGTTACAACCCATATTTCACTTGCATAGTGGACAGGATCACCACCTTTTGCTTGTCGTCCCCCTTACTTTGATATGCCACAACCACAAGGAGAACGCATGTTGCCCTCACACCTAATATTGGCATTCCATTCAAATGTCGCATCAATGCCAACTTGGCCTTGATAAAGAACTCATTCCTGAGCATGACTTCAAATTCGTCCAAGGGTACAACCATCAATTACAACCACCAAAAACTTTTAAGAATGTTTAAAGGATAATAAGAATGAAAGCCACACTTGGTAGGTTTATATCCCAAGCGTCCGATAAATGCAAACCGTTCTACGAGTCCACCATAGGAAAGGAAGGTGCAATTTGGGATTCGGAATGTAAAGAGGCCTTCACGAAGTTGAAAACCTACTTAGCCGCTCTGCCACTCGTCACTGCACCATTGTTTAGGACCGGATGGTCGATTCATATCTGCAGCTAACCATCCTGCTTGTTTTGGAACAATAGGGGGACTCAATATGGCCCCTTAGAGGGCTTCACGTTGCTAGAAGTGAGGAGTTCGTTCAACTACCTACTCAATTTTGCCAGTTCCACGTGCGACATGCAAATGGGGCACAATCTAGAAGCTTTGAAGTAGGCTTTTGCCCAATTTTGTGGTCAACTGCGCGTCTAAGTAGAAGGGTCTTTGGGAGTTCAGGAGGTATAAGATCATCCAATTCCTCCAAAAGTTTTGGCCCAACATCGTGCACTTCAACCTCCATGTCAGATTTGCACCAATATCATGACATATATCATCTCACCCTTCTGCAACCCGTATTTCACTTGCATAGTGGACAAGATCTCCACCTTTTGCTTGCCATCCCCCTTACTTTGATATGCCACAACCACAAGGAGAACGCATGTTGCCCTCACACCTAATATTGGCATTCCATTCAAATGTCGCATCAATGCCAACTTGGCCTTGATAAAGAACTCATTCCTGAGCATGACTTCAAATTCGTCCAAGGGTACAACCATCAATTACAACCACCAAAAAATTTTAAGAATGTTTAAAGGTTAATAAGAATGACAGCCGCACTTGGTAGGTTTATATCCCAAGCGTCCGATAAATGCAAACCGTTCTTCGAGTCCATCATAGGAAAGGAAGGCGCAATTTGGGATTCGGAATGTAAAGAGGCCTTCACGAAGTTGAAAACCTACTTAGCCGCTCTGCCACTCGTCACTGCACCATTGTTTAGGACCGGATGGTCGATTCATATCCGCAGCTAACCATCCTGCTTGTTTTGGAACAATAGTGGGACTCAGTATGGCACCTTGGAGGGCTTCACGTAGCTTGAATTGAGCAGTTCGTTCAACTACCTACTCAATTCTGCTAGTTCCACGTGCGACATCCAAATGGGGCACAATCTAGAAGCTTTGGAGTAGGCTCCTGCCCAATTTTGTGGTCAACTGCGCGTCTAAGTAGAAGGGTCTTTGGGAGTTCAGGAGGTATAAGATCATCCAATTCCTCCAAAAGTTTTGGCCCAACATCGTGCACTTCAACCTCCATGTCAGATTTGCACCAATATCATGACATATATCATCTCACCCTTCTGCAACCCGTATTTCACTTGCATAGTGGACAAGATCTCCACCTTTTGCTTGCCATCCCCCTTACTTTGATATGCCACAACCACAAGGAGAACGCATGTTGCCCTCACACCTAATATTGGCATTCAATTCAAATGTCGCATCAATGCCAACTTGGCCTTGATAAAGAACTCATTCTTGAGCATGACTTCAAATTCGTCCAAGGGTACAACCATCAATTACAACCACCAAAAAATTTTAAGAATGTTTAAAGGTTAATAAGAATGACAGCCGCACTTGGTAGGTTTATATCCCAAGCGTCCGATAAATGCAAACCGTTCTTCGAGTCCATCATAGGAAAGGAAGGCGCAATTTGGGATTCGGAATGTAAAGAGGCCTTCACGAAGTTGAAAACCTACTTAGCCGCTCTGCCACTCGTCACTGCACCATTGTTTAGGACCGGATGGTCGATTCATATCCGCAGCTAACCATCCTGCTTGTTTTGGAACAATAGTGGGACTCAGTATGGCACCTTGGAGGGCTTCACGTAGCTTGAATTGAGCAGTTCGTTCAACTACCTACTCAATTCTGCTAGTTCCACGTGCGACATCCAAATGGGGCACAATCTAGAAGCTTTGGAGTAGGCTCCTGCCCAATTTTGTGGTCAACTGCGCGTCTAAGTAGAAGGGTCTTTGGGAGTTCAGGAGGTATAAGATCATCCAATTCCTCCAAAAGTTTTGGCCCAACATCGTGCACTTCAACCTCCATGTCAGATTTGCACCAATATCATGACATATATCATCTCACCCTTCTGCAACCCGTATTTCACTTGCATAGTGGACAAGATCTCCACCTTTTGCTTGCCATCCCCCTTACTTTGATATGCCACAACCACAAGGAGAACGCATGTTGCCCTCACACCTAATATTGGCATTCAATTCAAATGTCGCATCAATGCCAACTTGGCCTTGATAAAGAACTCATTCTTGAGCATGACTTCAAATTCGTCCAAGGGTACAACCATCAATTACAACCACCAAAAAATTTTAAGAATGTTTAAAGGTTAATAAGAATGACAGCCGCACTTGGTAGGTTTATATCCCAAGCGTCCGATAAATGCAAACCGTTCTTCGAGTCCATCATAGGAAAGGAAGGCGCAATTTGGGATTCGGAATGTAAAGAGGCCTTCACGAAGTTGAAAACCTACTTAGCCGCTCTGCCACTCGTCACTGCACCATTGTTTAGGACCGGATGGTCGATTCATATCCGCGGCTAACCATCCTGCTTGTTTTGGAACAATAGTGGGACTCACTATGGCACCTTAGAGGGCTTCACGTTGCTAGAATTGAGGAGTTCGTTCAACTACCTACTCAATTCTGCCAGTTCCACGTGCGACATCCAAATGGGGCACAATCTAGAAGCTTTGAAGTAGGCTCCTGCCCAATTTTGTGGTCAACTGCGCCTCTAAGAAGAAGGGTCTTGGGGAGTTCAGGTGGAATAAGATCATTCAATTCCTCTAAAATCTTTGCCCCAACATCGGGCACATTCAACCTTCACGTCAGATTTCCACAAATATCATGAGGTATATCATCTCACCCTTCTGCAACCCCTATTTTACTTGCATCGTGGACAAGATCTCCACCTTTTGCTTGCCATCCCCCTTACTTTGATATGCCACAACCACAAGGAGAACGCATGTTGCCCTCACACCTAATATTGGCATTCAATTCAAATGTCGCATCAATGCCAACTTGGCCTTGATAAAGAACTCATTCTTGAGCATGACTTCAAATTCGTCCAAGGGTACAACCATCAATTACAACCACCAAAAAATTTTAAGAATGTTTAAAGGTTAATAAGAATGACAGCCGCACTTGGTAGGTTTATATCCCAAGCGTCCGATAAATGCAAACCGTTCTTCGAGTCCATCATAGGAAAGGAAGGCGCAATTTGGGATTCGGAATGTAAAGAGGCCTTCACGAAGTTGAAAACCTACTTAGCCGCTCTGCCACTCGTCACTGCACCATTGTTTAGGACCGGATGGTCGATTCATATCCGCAGCTAACCATCCTGCTTGTTTTGGAACAATAGTGGGACTCACTATGGCACCTTAGAGGGCTTCACGTAGCTTGAATTGAGCAGTTCGTTCAACTACCTACTCAATTCTGCCAGTTCCACGTGCGACATCCAAATGGGGCACAATCTAGAAGCTTTGAAGTAGGCTCCTGCCCAATTTTGTGGTCAACTGCGCGTCTAAGTAGAAGGGTCTTTGGGAGTTCAGGAGGTATAAGATCATCCAATTCCTCCAAAAGTTTTGGCCCAACATCGTGCACTTCAACCTCCATGTCAGATTTGCACCAATATCATGACATATATCATCTCACCCTTCTGCAACCCGTATTTCACTTGCATAGTGGACAAGATCTCCACCTTTTGCTTGCCATCCCCCTTACTTTGATATGCCACAACCACAAGGAGAACGCATGTTGCCCTCACACCTAATATTGGCATTCAATTCAAATGTCGCATCAATGCCAACTTGGCCTTGATAAAGAACTCATTCTTGAGCATGACTTCAAATTCGTCCAAGGGTACAACCATCAATTACAACCACCAAAAAATTTTAAGAATGTTTAAAGGTTAATAAGAATGACAGCCACACTTGGTAGGTTTATATCCCAAGCGTCCGATAAATGCAAACCGTTCTTCGAGTCCATCATAGGAAAGGAAGGCGCAATTTGGGATTCGGAATGTAAAGAGGCCTTCACGAAGTTGAAAACCTACTTAGCCGCTCTGCCACTCGTCACTGCACCATTGTTTAGGACCGGATGGTCGATTCATATCCGCGGCTAACCATCCTGCTTGTTTTGGAACAATAGTGGGACTCAGTATGGCACCTTGGAGGGCTTCACGTAGCTTGAATTGAGCAGTTCGTTCAACTACCTACTCAATTCTGCTAGTTCCACGTGCGACATCCAAATGGGGCACAATCTAGAAGCTTTGGAGTAGGCTCCTGCCCAATTTTGTGGTCAACTGCGCGTCTAAGTAGAAGGGTCTTTGGGAGTTCAGGAGGTATAAGATCATCCAATTCCTCCAAAAGTTTTGGCCCAACATCGTGCACTTCAACCTCCATGTCAGATTTGCACCAATATCATGACATATATCATCTCACCCTTCTGCAACCCGTATTTCACTTGCATAGTGGACAAGATCTCCACCTTTTGCTTGCCATCCCCCTTACTTTGATATGCCACAACCACAAGGAGAACGCATGTTGCCCTCACACCTAATATTGGCATTCAATTCAAATGTCGCATCAATGCCAACTTGGCCTTGATAAAGAACTCATTCTTGAGCATGACTTCAAATTCGTCCAAGGGTACAACCATCAATTACAACCACCAAAAAATTTTAAGAATGTTTAAAGATTAATAAGAATGATAGCCGCACTTGGAAGGTTTATATCCCAAGCGTCCGATAAATGCAAACCGTTCTTCGAGTCCATGATAGGAAAGGAAGGCGCAACTTGGGATTCAAAATGTAAAGTGGGCTTCACGAAGTAGAAAACCTACTTAGCCGCTCTGCCACTCGTCACTGCACCATTGTTTAGGAGCGGATAGTCGACGGATATCCGCAGCTAACCATTCTGCTTGTTTTGGAACAATAGTGGGACTCTGTATGGCACCATGGAGGGCTTCAAGTGGCAACAATTGAGAAGTTTGCTCAACTACCTCCTCAATTGTGCCAGTTCCACGTGCGACATTGAAAGGGGGCACAATCTAGAAGCTTTGAAGTTGGCACCTGCCCAATTTTGTGGTCAACTGCGCGTCTAAGTAGAAGGGTCTTGGGGAGCTCAGGAGGAATAAGATCATTCAATTCCTCTAAAATTCTTGCCCCAACATCGGGAACATTCAACCTTCACGTCAGATTTCCACCAATACCATGAGGTACGTCATCTCACCCTTCTACAACTTATATTTCACTTGCATAGTGGACAAGATCTCCACCTTTTGCTTGTCATCCCCCTTACTTTGATATGCCACATCCACAAGGAGAACGCATGTTACCCTCACACCTAGGATTTTAATTCCATTCAAACGTGGCATCTACGCCAACTTGGCCTTGATAAAGAACTCATTCATGAGCATGACTTCAAATTTGTCCAAGGGTACAACCATCAATTACAACAACGAAAAAATTTTAAGAATGTTTAAAGGTTAATAACAGTGACAGCCGCACTAGGTAGGTTTATATCCCAAGCGTCCGATAAATGCAAACCGTTCTTCGAGTCCATGATAGGAAAGGAAGGCGCAACTTGGGATTCAAAATGTAAAGTGGGCTTCACGAAGTTGAAAACCTACTTAGCCGCTCTGCCACTCGTCACTGCACCATTGTTTAGGACCGGATAGTCGACGCATATCCGCAGCTAACCATCCTGCTTGTTTTGGAACAATAGTGGGACCCAGTATGGCACCATGGAGGGCTTCAAGTTGCAAGAATTGAGCAGTTTGTTCAACTACCTCCTCAATTGTGCCAGTTCCCCGTGCGACATCGAAAGGGTGCACAATCTCGAAGCTCTGAAGTTGGCACCTGCCCAATTTTGTGGTCAACTGCGCGTCTAAGTAGAAGGGTCTTGGGGAGTTCAGGAGGAATAAGATCATTCAATTCCTCTAAAATTCTTGCACGAACATCGGGCACATTCAACCTTCACGTCAGATTCCCACCAATATCATGAGGTACGTTATCTCACCGTTCTAGAACCCATATTTCACTTGCATAGTGGACAAGATCTCCACCTTTTGCTTGCCATCCCCCTTACTTTGATATGCCACAACCACAAGGAGAACGCCTGTTGCCCTCACACCTAAGATTGGCATTCCATTCAAATGTTGCATCAATGCCAACTTGGCCTTGATAAAGAACTCATTCCTGAGCTTGACTTCAAATTCTTCCAAGGGTACAACCATTAATTACAACCACCAAAAAAATTTAAGAATGTTTAATGGTTAGTAAGAATGACAGCCACACTTGGTAGGTTTACATCCCAAGCGTCCGGAAATGCAAACCGTTCTTCGAGTCCATCATAGGAAAGGAAGGCGCAATTTGGGATTCGGAATGTAAAGAGGCCTTCACAAAATTGAAAACCTACTGAGCCGCTCTACCACTCGTAACAGCACCATTGTTTAGGACCGGATAGTCGATGCATATCCGCAGCAAACCATCCTTCTTGTTTTGGAACAATAGTGGGACTCAATATAGCACCTTAGAGGGCTTCACGTAGCTTGAATTGAGCAGTTCGTTCAACTACCTACTCAATTCTGCCAGTTCCACGTGCGACATCCAAATGGGGCACAATCTAGAAGCTTTGAAGTAGGCTCCTGCCCAATTTTGTGGTCAACTGCGCCTCTAAGAAGAAGGGTCTTGGGGAGTTCAGGTGGAATAAGATCATTCAATTCCTCTAAAATCTTTGCCCCAACATCGGGCACATTCAACCTTCACGTCAGATTTCCACCAATATCATGAGGTATATCATCTCACCCTTCTGCAACCCATATTTTACTTGCATCGTGGACAAGATCTCCACCTTTTGCTTGTCATCCCCCTTACTTTGATATGCCACAACCACAAGGAGAACGCCTGTTGCCCTCACACCTAAGATTGGCATTCCATTCAAATGTTGCATCAATGCCAACTTGGCCTTGATAAAGAACTCATTCCTGAGCATGACTTCAAATTCTTCCAAGGGTACAACCATCAATTACAACCACCAAAAAATTTTAAGAATGTTTAAAGGTTAATAAGAATGACAGCCGCACTTGGTAGGTTTATATCCCAAGCGTCCGATAAATGCAAACCGTTCTTCGAGTCCATGATAGGAAAGGAAGGCGCAACTTGGGATTCAAAATGTGAAGTGGGCTTCACGAGGTGGAAAACCCACTTAGCCGCTCTGCCACTCGTCACTGCACCATTGTTTAGGACCGAATAGTAGACGCATATCCGCAGCTAACCATCCTACTTGTTTTGGAACAATAGTGGGACTTAGTATGGCACCATGGAGGGCTTCAAGTTGCAAGAATTGAGCAACTTGTTCAAATACCTCCTCAATTGTGCCAGTACCATGTGCGACATCGAAAGGGGGCACAATCTAGAAGCTTTGAAGTTGGCACCTGCCCAATTTTGTGGTCAACTGCGCGTCTAAGTAGAAGGGTCTTGCGGAGTTCAGGAGGAATAAGATCATTCAATTCCTCTAAAATTCTTGCCCCAACATCGGGCACATTCAACCTTCACGTCAGAATTCCACCAATATCATGAGGTACGTCATCTCACCCTTCTACAACCCATATTTCACTTGCATAGTGGACAAGATCTCCACCTTTTGCTTGTCATCCCCCTTACTTTCATATGCCACATCCACAAGGAGAACGCATGTTGCCCTCACACCTAAGATTTTCATTCCATTCTAACATGGCATGTACGCCAACTTGGACATGATAAAGAACTCATTCCTGAGCTTGACTTAAAATTCGTCCAGGGGTACAACCATCGATTACAACCACCAAAAAATTTTAAGAATGTTTAAAGTTTAATAAGAGTGACAGCCGCACTTGGTAGGTTTATATCCCAAGCGTCCGATAAATGCAAACCGTTGTTCGAGTCCATGATAGGAAAGGTAGGCGCAACTTGGGATTCAAAATGTAAAGTGGGCTTCACGAAGTTGAAAACCAACTTAGTCGCTCTGCCACTCATAACTGCACAACTATTTAGGAACGGATAGTCGATGCATATCCGCAGCTAACCATCCTCCTTCTTTTGGAACAACAGTGAGACTCGGTGTGGCACCTTGGTGGGCTTCTCGTTGCTAGAATTGAGCAGTTCGTTCAACTACCACCTCAATTCTACCAGTTCCACGTGCGACATCCAAATGGGGCACAATCTAGAAGCTTTGATGTAGGTTCCTGCTCTACTTTGTGGTCAACTGCGCGTCTAATTAGTAGGGTCTTGGGGAGTTCAGGAGGTATAAGATCATCCAATTCCTCCAAAATTTTTGCCCACAACATCGTGCACTTAAACCTCTACGTCAGATTTCCACCAATATCATGACGTATATCATCTCACCCTTTTACGACCCATATTTCACTTGCATAGTGGACAAGATCTCCGCCTTTTGCTTGCCATCCCCCTTACTTTGACATGCCACAACCACAAGGAGAACGCATGTTGCTCTGACACCTAAGATTGGCATTCCATTCAAATGTTGCATCAATGCCAACTTGGCCTTGATAAAGAACTCATTCCTGAGCATGACTTCAAATTCTTCCAAGGGTACAACCATTAATTACAACCACCAAAAAAATTTAAGAATGTTTAAAGGTTAGTAAGAATGACAGCCACACTTGGTAGGTTTACAGCCCAAGCGTCCGGAAATGCAAACCGTTCTTCGAGTCCATCATAGGAAAGGAAGGCGCAATTTGGGATTCGGAATGTAAAGAGGCCTTCACAAAATTGAAAACCTACTGAGCCGCTCTACCACTCGTAACAGCACCATTGTTTAGGACCGGATAGTCGATGCATATCCGCAGCAAACCATCCTGCTTGTTTTGGAACAATAGTGGGACTCAATATAGCACCTTGGAGGGCTTCACGTAGCTTGAATTGAGCAGTTCGTTCAACTACCTACTCAATTCTGCCAGTTCCACGTGCGACATCCAAATGGGGCACAATCTAGAAGCTTTGAAGTAGGCTTTTGCCCAATTTTGTGGTCGACTGCGCGTCTAAGTAGAAGGGTCTTTGGAATTCAGGAGGTATAAGATCATCCAATTCCTCCAAAAGTTTTGGCCCAACATCGTGCACTTCAACCTCCATGTCAGATTTGCACCAATATCAAGACATATATCATCTCACCCTTCTACAACCCGTATTTCACTTGCACAGTGGACAAGATCTGCACCTTTTTGCTTGCCATGCCCCTTACTTTGATATGCCACAACCACAAGGAGAACGCATATTGCCCTCACACCTAAGATTTTTATTCCATTCAAATGTTGCATCAATGCCAACTTGGTTTTGATAAAGAACTCATTCCGGAGCAGGACTTCAAATTCGTCCAAGGGTACAACCATCAATTACAACCACCAAAAAATTTTAAGAATGTTTAAAGATGAATAAGAATGAAAACCGCACTTGGTAGGTTTATTTCCCAAGCGTCCGATAAATGCAAACCGTTCTTCGAGTCCATGATAGGAAAGGAAGGCGCAACTTGGGATTCAAAATGTAAAGTGGGCTTCACGAGGTGGAAAACCTACTTAGCCGCTCTGCCACTCGTCACTGCACAATTGTTTAGCACCAAATAGTAGACGCATATCCGCAGCTAACCATCCTACTTGATTTGCAACAATAGTGGGACTCAGTATGGCACCATGGAGGGCTTCAAGTTGCAAGAATTGAGCAACTTGTTCAAATGCCTCCTCAATTGTGCCAGTACCATGTGTGACATCGAAAGGGGGCCCNATTGAGCAACTTGTTCAAATACCTCCTCAATTGTGCCAGTACCATGTGCGACATCGAAAGGGGGCCCAATCTAGAAGCTTTGAAGTTGGCACCTGCCCAATTTTGTGGTCAACTGCGCGTCTAAGTAGAAGGGTCTTGGGGAGTTCAGGAGGAATAAGATCATTCAATTCCTCTAAAATTCTTGCCCCAAGATCGGGCACATTCAACCTTTACGTCAGAATTCCACCAATATCATGAGGTACGTCATCTCACCCTTCTACAACCCATATTTCACTTGCATAGTGGACAAGATCTCCACCTTTTGCTTGTCATCCCCCTTACTTTGATATGCCACATCCACAAGGAGAACGCATGTTGCCCTCACACCTAGGATTTGCATTCCATTCAAACATGGCATCTACGCCAACTTGGCCTTGATAAAGAACTCATTCCTGGGCATGACTTCAAATTCGTCCAAGGGTAAAACCATCAATTACAACCACCAAAAAATTTTAAGAATGTTTAAAGGTTAATAAGAGTGACAGCCGCACTTGGTAGGTTTATATCCCAAGCGTCCGATAAATGCAAACCGTTCTTCGAGTCCATGATAGGAAAGGAAGGCGCAACTTGGGATTCAAAATGTAAAGTGGGCTTCACGAAGTTGAAAACCTACTTAGCCGCTCTGCCACTCGTCACTGCACCATTGTTTAGGACCGGATAGTCGACGCATATCCGCAGCTAACCATCCTGCTTGTTTTGGAACAATAGTGGGACTCAGTATGGCACCATGGAGGGCTTCAAGTTGCAAGAATTGAGCAGTTTGTTCAAATACCTCCTCAATTGTGCCAGTTCCACGTGCGACATCGAAAGGGCGCACAATCTAACAGCTTTGAAGTTGGCACCTGCCCAATTTTGTGGTCAACTGCGCGTCTAAGTAGAAGGGTCTTGGGGAGTTCAGGAGGAATAAGATCATTCAATTCCTCTAAAATTCTTGCCCCAACATCGGGCACATTCAACCTTTACGTCAGAATTCCACCAATATCATGAGGTACGTCATCTCACCCTTCTACAACCCATATTTCACTTGCATAGTGGACAAGATCTCCACCTTTTGCTTGTCATCCCCCTTACTTTCATATGCCACATCCACAAGGAGAACGCATGTTGCCCTCACACCTAAGATTTTCATTCCATTCAAACATGGCATGTACACCAACTTGGCCATGATAAAGAACTCATTCCTGAGCATGACTTAAAATTCGTCCAAGGGTACAACCATCAATTACAACCACCAAAAAATTTTAAGAATGTTTATAGTTTAATAAGAGTGACAGCCGCACTTGGTAGGTTTATATCCCAAGCGTCCGATAAATGCAAACCGTTGTTCGAGTCCATGATAGGAAAGGTAGGCGCAACTTGGGATTCAAAATGTAAAGTGGGCTTCACGAAGTTGAAAACCAACTTAGTCGCTCTGCCACTCATAACTGCACAATTATTTAGGAACGGATAGTCGATGCATATCCGCAGCTAACCATCCTCCTTCTTTTGGAACAACAGTGAGACTCGGTGTGGCACCTTGGTGGGCTTCTCGTTGCTAGAATTGAGCAGTTCGTTCAACTACCACCTCAATTCTACCAGTTCCACGTGCGACATCCAAATGGGGCACAATCTAGAAGCTTTGATGTAGGTTCCTGCTCTACTTTGTGGTCAACTGCGCGTCTAAGTAGTAGGGTCTTGGGGAGTTCAGGAGGTATAAGATCATCCAATTCCTCCAAAATTTTTGCCCACAACATCGTGCACTTAAACCTTTACGTCAGATTTCCACCAATATCATGACGTATATCATCTCACCCTTTCACGACCCATATTTCACTTGCATAGTGGACAAGATCTCCGCCTTTTGCTTGCCATCCCCCTTACTTTGACGTGCCACAACCACAAGGAGAACGCATGTTGCTCTGACACCTAAGATTGGCATTCCATTCAAATGTTGTATCAATGCCAACATGGCCTTGATAAACAACTCATTTATGAGAATGACTTCAAATTCGTCCAAGGGTACAACCATCAATTACAACCACCAAAAAATTTTAAGAATGTTTAAAGGTTAATAAGAATGAGGGCCGCACTTGGTAGGTTTATATCCCAAGCGTCCGATAAATGCAAACCGTTCTACGAGTCCACCATAGGAAAGGAAGGTGCAATTTGGGATTCGGAATGTAAAGAGGCCTTCACGAAGTTGAAAACCTACTTAGCCGCTCTACCACTCGTCACTGCACCATTGTTTAGGACCGGATAGTCGACGCATATCCACAGCTAACCATCCTGCCTATTTTGGAACAATAATGGGACTCTGTGTGGCACCATGGAGGGCTTCAAGTTACAAGAATTGAGCAGTTTGTTCAACTACCTCCTCAATTGTGCCAGTTCCCCGTGCGACATCGAAAGGGTGCACAATCTCGAAGCTTTGAAGTTGGCACCTGCCCAATTTTGTGGTCAACTGCGCGTCTAAGTAGAAGGGTCTTGGGGAGTTCAGGAGGAATAAGATCATTCAATTCCTCTAAAATTCTTGCACGAACATCAGGCACATTCACCCATCACGTAGATTCCCACCAATATCATGAGGTACGTGATCTCACCGTTCTAGAACCCATATTTCACTTGTATAGTGGACAAGATCTCCACCTTTTGCTTGTCATCCCCCTTACTTTGATATGCCACATCCACAAGGAGAACGCATGTTGCCCTCACACCTAGGATTTGCATTCCATTCAAACATGGCATCTACGCCAACTTGGCCTTGATAAAGAACTCATTCCTGGGCATGACTTCAAATTCGTCCAAGGGTAAAACCATCAATTACAACCACCAAAAAATTTTAAGAATGTTTAAAGGTTAATAAGAGTGACAGCCGCACTTGGTAGGTTTATATCCCAAGCGTCTGATAAATGCAAACCGTTCTTCGAGTCCATCATAGGAAAGGAAGGCGCAATTTGGGATTCGGAATGTAAAGAGGCCTTCACAAAATTGAAAACCTACTGAGCCGCTCTACCACTCGTAACAGCACCATTGTTTAGGACCGGATAGTCGATGCATATCCGCAGCAAACCATCCTGCTTGTTTTGGAACAATAGTGGGACTCAATATAGCACCTTGGAGGGCTTCACGTAGCTTGAATTGAGCAGTTCGTTCAACTACCTACTCAATTCTGCCAGTTCCACGTGCGACATCCAAATGGGGCACAATCTAGAAGCTTTGAAGTAGGCTTTTGCCCAATTTTGTGGTCGACTGCGCGTCTAAGTAGAAGGGTCTTTGGAATTCAGGAGGTATAAGATCATCCAATTCCTCCAAAAGTTTTGGCCCAACATCGTGCACTTCAACCTCCATGTCAGATTTGCACCAATATCAAGACATATATCATCTCACCCTTCTGCAACCCGTATTTCACTTGCATAGTGGACAAGATCTCCACCTTTTGCTTGCCATCCCCCTTACTTTGATATGCCACAACCACAAGGAGAACGCATGTTGCCCTCACACCTAATATTGGCATTCCATTCAAATGTCGCATCAATGCCAACTTGGCCTTGATAAAGAACTCATTCCTGAGCATGACTTCAAATTCGTCCAAGGGTACAACCATCAATTACAACCACCAAAAACTTTTAAGAATGTTTAAAGGATAATAAGAATGAAAGCCACACTTGGTACGTTTATATCTCAAGCGTCCGATAAATGCAAACCGTTCTTCGAGTCCATCACAGGAACGAAAGGCGCAATTTGGGATTCGGAATGTAAAGAGGCCTTCACGAAGTTGAAAACCTACTTAGCCGCTCTGCCACTCGTCACTACACCATTGCTTAGGACCGGATGGTCGATTCATATCCGCAGCTAACCATCCTGCTTGTTTTGGAACAATAGTGGGACTCACTATGGCACCTTGGAGGGCTTCACGTAGCTTGAATTGAGCAGTTCGTTCAACTACCTACTCAATTCTGCTAGTTCCACGTGCGACATCCAAATGGGGCACAATCTAGAAGCTTTGGAGTAGGCTCCTGCCCAATTTTGTGGTCAACTGCGCCTCTAAGTAGAAGGGTCTTTGGGAGTTCAGGAGGTATAAGATCATCCAATTCCTCCAAAAGTTTTGGCCCAACATCGTGCACTTCAACCTCCATGTCAGATTTGCACCAATATCATGACATATATCATCTCACCCTTCTGCAACCCGTATTTCACTTGCATAGTGGACAAGATCTCCACCTTTTGCTTGCCATCCCCCTTACTTTGATATGCCACAACCACAAGGAGAACGCATGTTGCCCTCACACCTAATATTGGCATTCAATTCAAATGTCGCATCAATGCCAACTTGGCCTTGATAAAGAACTCATTCTTGAGCATGACTTCAAATTCGTCCAAGGGTACAACCATCAATTACAACCACCAAAAAATTTTAAGAATGTTTAAAGGTTAATAAGAATGACAGCCGCACTTGGTAGGTTTATATCCCAAGCGTCCGATAAATGCAAACCGTTCTTCGAGTCCATCATAGGAAAGGAAGGCGCAATTTGGGATTCGGAATGTAAAGAGGCCTTCACGAAGTTGAAAACCTACTTAGCCGCTCTGCCACTCGTCACTGCACCATTGTTTAGGACTGGATGGTCGATTCATATCCGCAGCTAACCATCCTGCTTGTTTTGGAACAATAGTGGGACTCACTTTGGCACCTTAGAGGGTTTCACGTTGCGAGAAGTGAGGAGTTCGTTCAACTACCTACACAATTTTGCCAGTTCCACGTGCGACATGCAAATGGGGCACAATCTAGAAGCTTTGAAGTAGGCTTTTGCCCAATTTTGTGGTCAACTGCGCGTCTAAGTAGAAGGGTCTTTGGGAGTTCAGGAGGTATAAGATCATCCAATTCCTCCAAAAGTTTTGGCCCAACATCGTGCACTTCAACCTCCATGTCAGATTTGCACCAATATCATGACATATATCATCTCACCCTTCTGCAACCCGTATTTCACTTGCATAGTGGACAAGATCTCCACCTTTTGCTTGCCATCCCCCTTACTTTGATATGCCACAACCACAAGGAGAACGCATGTTGCCCTCACACCTAATATTGGCATTCCATTCAAATGTCGCATCAATGCCAACTTGGCCTTGATAAAGAACTCATTCCTGAGCATGACTTCAAATTCGTCCAAGGGTACAACCATCAATTACAACCACCAAAAAATTTTAAGAATGTTTAAAGGTTAATAAGAGTGACAGCCGCACTTGGTAGGTTTATATCCCAAGCGTCCGATAAATGCAAACCGTTGTTCGAGTCCATGATAGGAAAGGTAGGCGCAACTTGGGATTCAAAATGTAAAGTGGGCTTCACGAAGTTGAAAACCAACTTAGTCGCTCTGCCACTCATAACTGCACAATTATTTAGGACCGGATAGTCGATGCATATCCGCAGCTAACCATCCTCCTTCTTTTGGAACAACAGTGAGACTCGGTGTGGCACCTTGGTGGGCTTCTCGTTGCTAGAATTGAGCAGTTCGTTCAACTACCACCTCAATTCTGCCAGTTCCACGTGCGACATCCAAATGGGGCACAATCTAGAAGCTTTGAAGTAGGCTTTTGCCCAATTTTGTGGTCAACTGCGCGTCTAAGTAGAAGGGTCTTTGGGAGTTCAGGAGGTATAAGATCATCCAATTCCACCAAAAATTTTGCCCCAACATCGCGTACTTCGACCTTCACGTCAGATTTGGACCAATATCATGAGGTATATCATCTCACCCTTTTACAACCCATATTTCACTTGCATAGTGGACAGGATCTCCACCTTTTGCTTGTCGTCCCCCTTACTTTGATATGCCACAACCACAAGGAAAACGCATGTTGCCCTCACACCAAAGATTAGCATTCCATTCAAATGTTGCATCAATGCCAACTTGGCCTTGATAATGAACTCATTCTTGAGCATGACTTCAAATTCGTCCAAGGGTACAACCATCAATTACAACCACCAAAAATTTTTAAGAATTTTTAAAGGTTAATAAGAGTGACAGCCGCACTTGGTAGATTTATATCCCAAGCGTCCGATAAATGCAAACCTGTTGTTCGAGTCCATGATAGGAAAGGAAGGCGCAACTTGGGATTCAAAAATTAAATAGGGCTTCACCAAGTTGAAAACCTACTTACCCGCTCTGCCACTCGTAACTGCACCATTGTTCAGGACTCGATAGTCGATGCATATCCGCAGCTAACCATCCTCCTTCTATTGGAAAAACAGGGGGACTCGGTATGGCACCTTGGAGGGCTTTACGTAGCTAGAATTGAGCAGTTCGTTCAACTACCACCTCAATTCTACCAGTTCCACGTGCGACATCCAAATGGGGCACAATCTAGAAGCTTTGAACTAGGTTCCTGCTCTATTTTGTGGTCAACTGCGCGTCTAAGTAGTAGGGTCTTGGGGAGTTCAGGAGGTATAAGATCATCCAATTCCTCCAAAAGTTTTGCCCACAACATCGTGCACTTCAACATTTACGTCAGATTTCCACCAATATCTTGAGTTATATCATCTCACCCGTCTACAACCCACATTTCACTTGCATAGTGGACAATATATCCACAATTTGCTTGCCATCCCCCTTACTTTGACATGCCACAACCACAAGGAGAACGCATGTTGCCCTGACACCTAAGATTGGCATTCCATTCAAATGTTGCATCAATGCCAACTTGGCCTTGATAAACAACTCAATGATGAGAATGACTTCAAATTCGTCCAAGGGTACAACCATCAATTACAACCACCAAAAAATTTTAAGAATGTTTAAAGGTTAATAAGAATGAGAGCCTCACTTGGTAGGTTTATATCCCAAGCGTCCGATAAATGCAAACTGTTCTACGAGTCCACCATAGGAAAGGAAGGCGCAATTTGGGATTCGGAATGTAAAGAGGCCTTCACGAAGTTGAAAACCTACTTAGCCGCTCTGCCACTCGTCACTACACCACTGTTTAGGACCGGATCGTCGATTCATATCCGCAGCTAACCATCCTGCTCATTTTGGAACAATAGTGGGACTCTATATGGCAACTGGTTGGGCTTCTCGTTGCTAGAATCAAGCAGTTCGTTCATCTACCTCCTAAATTCTACCAGTTCCACGTGCGACATCCAAAGGGGCCACAATCTAAANACTGGTCGGGCTTCACGTTGCTAGAATCGAGCAGTTCGTTCAACTACCTCCTAAATTCTACCAGTTCCACGTGCGACATCCAAAGGGGGCACAATCTAGAAGCTTTGAACTAGGCTCCTGCCCATTTTTGTGGTCAACAGCACGTCAAAGTAGAAGGGTCTGGGGGTGTTCAGGAGGTTTAAGATCAGCCAATTCCTCCAAAATTTTTGCCCCAACATCGGGCACTTTAACCATCATATTAGATCTCTAGCAAGATCGTGAGGTATATCATCTCACCCTTCTGCAACCCGTATTTCACTTGCATAGTGGACAAGATCTCCACCTTTTGCTTGTCATCCCCCTTACTTTGATATGCCACAACCACAAGGAGAACGCATGTTGCCCTCACACCTAATATTGGCATTCAATTCAAATGTCGCATCAATGCCAACTTGGCCTTGATAAAGAACTCATTCCTGAGCATGACTTCAAATTCTTCCAAGGGTACAACCATCAATTACAACCACCAAAAAATTTTAAGAATGTTTAAAGGTTAATAAGAATGACAGCCGCACTTGGTAGGTTTATATCCCAAGCGTCCGATAAATGCAAACCGTTCTTCGAGTCCATCATAGGAAAGGAAGGCGCAATTTGGGATTCGGAATGTAAAGAGGCCTTCACGAAGTTGAAAACCTACTGAGCCGCTCTACCACTCGTAACTGCACCATTGTTTAGGACCGGATAGTCGATGCATATCCGCAGCTAACCATCCTGCTTGTTTTGGAACAATAGTGGGACTCAGTATGGCACCTTGGAGGGCTTCACGTAGCTTGAATTGAGCAGTTCGTTCAACTACCTACTCAATTCTGCTAGTTCCACGTGCGACATCCAAATGGGGCACAATCTAGAAGCTTTGGAGTAGGCTCCTGCCCAATTTTGTGGTCAACTGCGCGTCTAAGTAGAAGGGTCTTTGGGAGTTCAGGAGGTATAAGATCATCCAATTCCTCCAAAAGTTTTGGCCCAACATCGTGCACTTCAACCTCCATGTCCGATTTGCACCAATATCATGACATATATCATCTCACCCTTCTGCAACCCGTATTTCACTTGCATAGTGGACAAGATCTCCACCTTTTGCTTGTCATCCCCCTTACTTTGATATGACACAACCACAAGGAGAACGCCTGTTGCCCTCACACCTAAGATTGGCTTTCCATTCAAATGTTGAATCAATGCCAACTTGGCTTTGATAAAGAACTCATTCCTGAGCATGACTTCAAATTCTTCCAAGGGTACAACCATCAATTACAACCACCAAAAAATTTTAAGAATGTTTAAAGGTTAATAAGAATGACAGCCGCACTTGGTAGGTTTATATCCCAAGCGTCCGATAAATGCAAACCGTTCTTCGAGTCCATCATAGGAAAGGAAGGCGCAATTTGGGATTCGGAATGTAAAGAGGCCTTCACGAAGTTGAAAACCTACTGAGCCGCTCTACCACTCGTAACTGCACCATTGTTTAGGACCGGATAGTCGATGCATATCCGCAGCTAACCATCCTGCTTGTTTTGGAACAATAGTGGGACTCAGTATGGCACCTTGGAGGGCTTCACGTAGCTTGAATTGAGCAGTTCGTTCAACTACCTACTCAATTCTGCTAGTTCCACGTGCGACATCCAAATGGGGCACAATCTAGAAGCTTTGGAGTAGGCTCCTGCCCAATTTTGTGGTCAACTGCGCGTCTAAGTAGAAGGGTCTTTGGGAGTTCAGGAGGTATAAGATCATCCAATTCCTCCAAAAGTTTTGGCCCAACATCGTGCACTTCAACCTCCATGTCAGATTTGCACCAATATCATGACATATATCATCTCACCCTTCTGCAACCCGTATTTCACTTGCATAGTGGACAAGATCTCCACCTTTTGCTTGCCATCCCCCTTACTTTGATATGCCACAACCACAAGGAGAACGCATGTTGCCCTCACACCTAATATTGGCATTCAATTCAAATGTCGCATCAATGCCAACTTGGCCTTGATAAAGAACTCATTCCTGAGCATGACTTCAAATTCTTCCAAGGGTACAACCATCAATTACAACCACCAAAAAAATTTAAGAATGTTTAAAGGTTAATAAGAATGACAGCCGCACTTGGTTGGTTTATATCCCAAGCGTCCGATAAATGCAAACCGTTCTTCGAGTCCATCATAGGAAAGGAAGGCGCAATTTGGGATTCGGAATGTAAAGAGGCCTTCACGAAGTTGAAAACCTACTGAGCCGCTCTACCACTCGTAACTGCACCATTGTTTAGGACCGGATAGTCGATGCATATCCGCAGCTAACCATCCTGCTTGTTTTGGAACAATAGTGGGACTCAGTATGGCACCTTGGAGGGCTTCACGTAGCTTGAATTGAGCAGTTCGTTCAACTACCTACTCAATTCTGCTAGTTCCACGTGCGACATCCAAATGGGGCACAATCTAGAAGCTTTGGAGTAGGCTCCTGCCCAATTTTGTGGTCAACTGCGCGTCTAAGTAGAAGGGTCTTTGGGAGTTCAGGAGGTATAAGATCATCCAATTCCTCCAAAAGTTTTGGCCCAACATCGTGCACTTCAACCTCCATGTCAGATTTGCAC
This sequence comes from Ilex paraguariensis, assembly GCA_963454935.2. Taxonomy (NCBI): domain Eukaryota; kingdom Viridiplantae; phylum Streptophyta; class Magnoliopsida; order Aquifoliales; family Aquifoliaceae; genus Ilex; species Ilex paraguariensis. The sequence continues at coordinate 440,973 of CAUOFW020002802.1, forward strand.
CAATATCATGACATATATCATCTCACCCTTCTGCAACCCGTATTTCACTTGCATAGTGGACAAGATCTCCACCTTTTGCTTGCCATCCCCCTTACTTTGATATGCCACAACCACAAGGAGAACGCATGTTGCCCTCACACCTAATATTGGCATTCAATTCAAATGTCGCATCAATGCCAACTTGGCCTTGATAAAGAACTCATTCTTGAGCATGACTTCAAATTCGTCCAAGGGTACAACCATCAATTACAACCACCAAAAAATTTTAAGAATGTTTAAAGGTTAATAAGAATGACAGCCGCACTTGGTAGGTTTATATCCCAAGCGTCCGATAAATGCAAACCGTTCTTCGAGTCCATCATAGGAAAGGAAGGCGCAATTTGGGATTCGGAATGTAAAGAGGCCTTCACAAAATTGAAAACCTACAGAGCCGCTCTACCACTCGTAACAGCACCATTGTTTAGGACCGGATACTCGATGCATATCCGCAGCAAACCATCCTGCTTGTTTTGGAACAATAGTGGGACTCAATATAGCACCTTGGAGGGCTTCACGTAGCTTGAATTGAGCAGTTCGTTCAACTACCTACTCAATTCTGCCAGTTCCACGTGCGACATCCAAATGGGGCACAATCTAGAAGCTTTGAAGTAGGCTTTTGCCCAATTTTGTGGTCGACTACGCGTCTAAGTACAAGGTTCTTTGGAATTCAGGAGGTATAAGATCATCCAACTCCTCCAAAAGTTTTGGCCCAACATCGTGCACTTCAACCTCCATGTCAGATTTGCACCAATATCATGACATATATCATCTCACCCTTCTGCAACCCGTATTTCACTTGCATAGTGGACAAGATCTCCACCTTTTGCTTGCCATCCCCCTTACTTTGATATGCCACAACCACAAGGAGAACGCATGTTGCCCTCACACCTAATATTGGCATTCCATTCAAATGTCGCATCAATGCCAACTTGGCCTTGATAAAGAACTCATTCCTGAGCATGACTTCAAATTCGTCCAAGGGTACAACCATCAATTACAACCACCAAAAAATTTTAAGAATGTTTAAAGGTTAATAAGAATGACAGCCACACTTGGTAGGTTTATATCCCAAGCGTCCGATAAATGCAAACCGTTCTTCGAGTCCATCATAGGAAAGGAAGGCGCAATTTGGGATTCGGAATGTAAAGAGGCCTTCACGAAGTTGAAAACCTACTTAGCCGCTCTGCCACTCGTCACTGCACCATTGTTTAGGACTGGATGGTCGATTCATATCCGCAGCTAACCATCCTGCTTGTTTTGGAACAATAGTGGGACTCACTTTGGCACCTTAGAGGGCTTCACGTGGCAAGAAGTGAGGAGTTCGTTCAACTACCTACACAATTTTGCCAGTTCCACGTGCGACATGCAAATGGGGCACAATCTAGAAGCTTTGAAGTAGGCTTTTGCCCAATTTTGTGGTCAACTGCGCGTCTAAGTAGAAGGGTCTTTGGGAGTTCAGGAGGTATAAGATCATCCAATTCCACCAAAAATTTTGCCCCAACATCGCGTACTTCGACCTTCACGTCAGATTTGGACCAATATCATGAGGTATATCATCTCACCCTTTTACAACCCATATTTCACTTGCATAGTGGACAGGATCTCCACCTTTTGCTTGTCGTCCCCCTTACTTTGATATGCCACAACCACAAGGAGAACGCATGTTGCCCTCACACCTAATATTGGCATTCCATTCAAATGTCGCATCAATGCCAACTTGGCCTTGATAAAGAACTCATTCCTGAGCATGACTTCAAATTCGTCCAAGGGTACAACCATCAATTACAACCACCAAAAAATTTTAAGAATGTTTAAAGGTTAATAAGAATGACAGCCGCACTTGGTAGGTTTATATCCCAAGCGTCCGATAAATGCAAACCGTTCTTCGAGTCCATCATAGGAAAGGAAGGCGCAATTTGGGATTCGGAATGTAAAGAGGCCTTCACGAAGTTGAAAACCTACTTAGCCGCTCTGCCACTCGTCACTGCACCATTGTTTAGGACCGGATGGTCGATTCATATCCGCAGCTAACCATCCTGCTTGTTTTGGAACAATAGTGGGACTCAGTATGGCACCTTGGAGGGCTTCACGTAGCTTGAATTGAGCAGTTCGTTCAACTACCTACTCAATTCTGCTAGTTCCACGTGCGACATCCAAATGGGGCACAATCTAGAAGCTTTGGAGTAGGCTCCTGCCCAATTTTGTGGTCAACTGCGCGTCTAAGTAGAAGGGTCTTTGGGAGTTCAGGAGGTATAAGATCATCCAATTCCTCCAAAAGTTTTTGCCCAACATCGTGCACTTCAACCTCCATGTGAGATTTGCAGCAATATCAAGACATATATCATCTCACCCTTCTGCAACCCGTATTTCACTTGCATAGTGGACAAGATCTGCACCTTTTGCTTGCCATCCCCCTTACTTTGATATGCCACAACCACAAGGAGAACGCATGTTGCCCTCACACCTAATATTGGCATTCCATTCAAATGTCGCATCAATGCCAACTTGGCCTTGATAAAGAACTCATTCCTGAGCATGACTTCAAATTCGTCCAAGGGTACAACCATCAATTACAACCACCAAAAAATTTTAAGAATGTTTAAAGGTTAATAAGAATGAAAGCCACACTTGGTAGGTTTATATCCCAAGCGTCCGATAAATGCAAACCGTTCTTCGAGTCCATCATAGGAAAGGAAGGCGCAATTTGGGATTCGGAATGTAAAGAGGCCTTCACGAAGTTGAAAACCTACTTAGCCGCTCTGCCACTCGTCACTGCACCATTGTTTAGGACCGGATGGTCGATTCATATCCGCAGCTAACCATCCTGCTTGTTTTGGAACAATAGTGGGACTCACTATGGCACCTTAGAGGGCTTCACGTAGCTTGAATTGAGCAGTTCGTTCAACTACCTACTCAATTCTGCCAGTTCCACGTGCGACATCCAAATGGGGCACAATCTAGAAGCTTTGAAGTAGGCTTTTGCCCAATTTTGTGGTCAACTGCGCGTCTAAGTAGAAGGGTCTTTGGGAGTTCAGGAGCTATAAGATCATCCAATTCCACCAAAAATTTTGCCCCAACATCGCGTACTTCGACCTTCACGTCAGATTTGGACCAATATCATGAGGTATATCATCTCACCCTTTTACAACCCATATTTCACTTGCATAGTGGACAGGATCTCCACCTTTTGCTTGTCGTCCCCCTTACTCTGATATGCCACAAACATAAGGAGAGCGCATGTTGCCCTCACACCTAATATTGGCATTCCATTCAAATGTCGCATCAATGCCAACTTGGCCTTGATAAAGAACTCATTCCTGAGCATGACTTCAAATTCGTCCAAGGGTACAACCATCAATTACAACCACCAAAAACTTTTTAGAATGTTTAAAGGATAATAAGAATGAAAGCCACACTTGGTAGGTTTATATCCCAAGCGTCCGATAAATGTAAACCGTTCTTCGAGTCCATCATAGGAAATGAAGGCGTAATTTGGGATTCGGAATGTAAAGAGGCCTTCACGAAGTTGAAAACCTACTTAGCCGCTCTGCCACTCGTCACTGCACCATTGTTTAGGACCGGATGGTCGATTCATATCCGCAGCTAACCATCCTGCTTGTTTTGGAACAATAGTGGGACTCACTTTGGCACCTTAGAGGGCTTCACGTTGCTAGAAGTGAGGAGTTCGTTCAACTACCTACACAATTTTGCCAGTTCCACGTGCGACATGCAAATGGGGCACAATCTAGAAGCTTTGAAGTAGGCTTTTGCCCAATTTTGTGGTCAACTGCGCGTCTAAGTAGAAGGGTCTTTGGGAGTTCAGGAGGTATAAGATCATCCAATTCCACCAAAAATTTTGCCCCAACATCGCGTACTTCGACCTTCACGTCAGATTTGGACCAATATCATGAGGTATATCATCTCACCCTTTTACAACCCATATTTCACTTGCATAGTGGACAGGATCTCCACCTTTTGCTTGTCGTCCCCCTTACTTTGATATGCCACAACCACAAGGAGAACGCATGTTGCCCTCACACCTAATATTGGCATTCCATTCAAATGTCGCATCAATGCCAACTTGGCCTTGATAAAGAACTCATTCCTGAGCATGACTTCAAATTCGTCCAAGGGTACAACCATCAATTACAACCACCAAAAAATTTTAAGAATGTTTAAAGGTTAATAAGAATGAAAGCCACACTTGGTAGGTTTATATCCCAAGCGTCCGATAAATGCAAACCGTTCTTCGAGTCCATCATAGGAAAGGAAGGCGTAATTTGGGATTCGGAATGTAAAGAGGCCTTCACGAAGTTGAAAACCTACTTAGCCGCTCTGCCACTCGTCACTGCACCATTGTTTAGGACCGGATGGTCGATTCATATCCGCGGCTAACCATCCTACTTGTTTTGGAACAACANGAAGGCACAATTTGGGATTTGGAATGTCAACAGGCCCTGAAGAAGCTGAAAACCTATTTTAGTCGCTCTTCCACTCGTAACTGCACCATTGTTTCAGACTCGATTGTCAATGCATATCCGCAGCTAACCATCCAGCTTATTTTGGAACAATAGTGGGACTCTATATGGCTACTGGTCGGGCTGCNCACGTTGCTAGAATTGAGGAGTTCGTTCAACTACCTACTCAATTCTGCCAGTTCCTTGTGCGACATCCAAATGGGGCACAATCTAGAAGCTTCGAAGTAGGCTCCTGCCCAATTTTGAGGTCAACTGCGCCTCTAAGAAGAAGGGTCTTGGGGAGTTCAGGTGGAATATGATCATTCAATTCCTCTAAAATCTTTGCCCCAACATCGGGCACATTCAACCTTCACGTCAGATTTCCACCAATATCATGAGGTATATCATCTCACCCTTCTGCAACCCCTATTTTACTTGCATCGTGGACAAGATCTCCACCTTTTGCTTGCCATCCCCCTTACTTTGATATGCCACAACCACAAGGAGAACGCATGTTGCCCTCACACCTAATATTGGCATTCCATTCAAATGTTGCATCAATGCCAACTTGGCCTTGATAAAGAACTCATTCCTGAGCATGACTTCAAATTCTTCCAAGGGTACAACCATCAATTACAACCACCAAAAAATTTTAAGAATGTTTAAAGGTTAATAAGAATGACAGCCGCACTTGGTAGGTTTATATCCCAAGCGTCCGATAAATGCAAACCGTTCTTCGAGTCCATCATAGGAAAGGAAGGCGCAATTTGGGATTCGGAATGTAAAGAGGCCTTCACGAAGTTGAAAACCTACTTAGCCGCTCTGCCACTCGTCACTGCACCATTGTTTAGGACCGGATGGTCGATTCATATCCGCAGCTAACCATCCTGCTTGTTTTGGAACAATAGTGGGACTCAGTATGGCACCTTGGAGGGCTTCACGTAGCTTGAATTGAGCAGTTCGTTCAACTACCTACTCAATTCTGCTAGTTCCACGTGCGACATCCAAATGGGGCACAATCTAGAAGCTTTGGAGTAGGCTCCTGCCCAATTTTGTGGTCAACTGCGCGTTTAAGTAGAATGGTCTTTGGGAGTTCAGGAGGTATAAGATCATCCAATTCCTCCAAATGTTTTTGCCCAACATCGTGCACTTCAACCTCCATGTCAGATTTGCACCAATATCATGACATATATCATCTCACCCTTCTGCAACCCGTATTTCACTTGCATAGTGGACAAGATCTCCACCTTTTGCTTGCCATCCCCCTTACATTGATATGCCACAACCACAAGGAGAACGCATGTTGCCCTCACACCTAAGATTGGCATTCCATTCAAATAATGCATCAATGCCAACTTGGCCTTGATAAATAACTCATTCCTGAGCATGACTTCAAATTCTTCCAAGGGTACAACCATCAATTACAACCACCAAAAAATTTTAAGAATGTTTAAAGGTTAATAAGAATGACAGCCGCACTTGGTAGGTTTATATCCCAAGCGTCCGATAAATGCAAACCGTTCTTCGAGTCCATCATAGGAAAGGAAGGCGCAATTTGGGATTCGGAATGTAAAGAGGCCTTCACGAAGTTGAAAACCTACTGAGCCGCTCTACCACTCGTAACTGCACCATTGTTTAGGACCGGATAGTCGATGCATATCCGCAGCTAACCATCCTGCTTGTTTTGGAACAATAGTGGGACTCAGTATGGCACCTTGGAGGGCTTCACGTAGCTTGACTTGAGCAGTTCGTTTAACTACCTAGTTAATTCTGTTAGTTCCACGTGCGACATCCAAATGGGGCACAATCTAGAAGCTTTGGAGTAGGCTCCTGCCCAATTTTGTGGTCAACTGCGCCTCTAAGTAGAAGGGTCTTTGGGAGTTCAGGAGGTATAAGATCATCCAATTCCTCCAAAAGTTTTGGCCCAACATCGTGCACTTCAACCTCCATGTCAGATTTGCACCAATATCATGACATATATCATCTCACCCTTCTGCAACCCGTATTTCACTTGCATAGTGGACAAGATCTCCACCTTTTGCTTGCCATCCCCCTTACTTTGATATGCCACAACCACAAGGAGAACGCATGTTGCCCTCACACCTAATATTGGCATTCAATTCAAATGTCGCATCAATGCCAACTTGGCCTTGATAAAGAACTCATTCTTGAGCATGACTTCAAATTCGTCCAAGGGTACAACCATCAATTACAACCACCAAAAAATTTTAAGAATGTTTAAAGGTTAATAAGAATGACAGCCGCACTTGGTAGGTTTATATCCCAAGCGTCCGATAAATGCAAACCGTTCTTCGAGTCCATCATAGGAAAGGAAGGCGCAATTTGGGATTCGGAATGTAAAGAGGCCTTCACGAAGTTGAAAACCTACTGAGCCGCTCTACCACTCGTAACTGCACCATTGTTTAGGACCGGATAGTCGATGCATATCCGCAGCTAACCATCCTGCTTGTTTTGGAACAATAGTGGGACTCAGTATGGCACCTTGGAGGGCTTCACGTAGCTTGAATTGAGCAGTTCGTTCAACTACCTACTCAATTCTGCTAGTTCCACGTGCGACATCCAAATGGGGCACAATCTAGAAGCTTTGGAGTAGGCTCCTGCCCAATTTTGTGGTCAACTGTGCGTCTAAGTAGAAGGGTCTTTGGGAGTTCAGGAGGTATAAGAGCATCCAATTCCTCCAAAAGTTTTGGCCCAACATCGTGCACTTCAACCTCCATGTCAGATTTGCACCAATATCATGACATATACCATCTCACCCTTCTGCAACCCGTATTTCACTTGCATAGTGGACAAGATCTCCACCTTTTGCTTGCCATCCCCCTTACTTTGATATGCCACAACCACAAGGAGAACGCATGTTGCCCTCACACCTAATATTGGCATTCAATTCAAATGTCGCATCAATGCCAACTTGGCCTTGATAAAGAACTCATTCTTGAGCATGACTTCAAATTCGTCCAAGGGTACAACCATCAATTACAACCACCAAAAAATTTTAAGAATGTTTAAAGGTTAATAAGAATGAAAGCCACACTTGGTAGGTTTATATCCCAAGCGTCCGATAAATGCAAACCGTTCTTCGAGTCCATCATAGGAAAGGAAGGCGCAATTTGGGATTCGGAATGTAAAGAGGCCTTCACGAAGTTGAAAACCTACTGAGCCGCTCTACCACTCGTAACTGCACCATTGTTTAGGACCGGATAGTCGATGCATATCCGCAGCTAACCATCCTGCTTGTTTTGGAACAATAGTGGGACTCAGTATGGCACCTTGGAGGGCTTCACGTAGCTTGAATTGAGCAGTTCGTTCAACTACCTACTCAATTCTGCTAGTTCCACGTGCGACATCCAAATGGGGCACAATCTAGAAGCTTTGGAGTAGGCTCCTGCCCAATTTTGTGGTCAACTGCGCGTCTAAGTAGAAGGGTCTTTGGGAGTTCAGGAGGTATAAGAACATCCAATTCCTCCAAAAGTTTTGGCCCAACATCGTGCACTTCAACCTCCATGTCAGATTTGCACCAATATAATGACATATACCATCTCACCCTTCTGCAACCCGTATTTCACTTGCATAGTGGACAAGATCTCCACCTTTTGCTTGCCATCCCCCTTACTTTGATATGCCACAACCACAAGGAGAACGCCTGTTGCCCTCACACCTAAGATTGGCATTCCATTCAAATGTTGCATCAATGCCAACTTGGCCTTGATAAAGAACTCATTCCTGAGCATGACTTCAAATTCTTCCAAGGGTACAACCATCAATTACAACCACCAAAAAATTTTAAGAATGTTTAAAGGTTAATAAGAATGACAGCCGCACTTGGTAGGTTTATATCCCAAGCGTCCGATAAATGCAAACCGTTCTTCGAGTCCATCATAGGAAAGGAAGGCGCAATTTGGGATTCGGAATGTAAAGAGGCCTTCACGAAGTTGAAAACCTACTGAGCCGCTCTACCACTCGTAACTGCACCATTGTTTAGGACCGGATAGTCGATGCATATCCGCAGCTAACCATCCTGCTTGTTTTGGAACAATAGTGGGACTCAGTATGGCACCTTGGAGGGCTTCACGTAGCTTGACTTGAGCAGTTCGTTTAACTACCTAGTTAATTCTGTTAGTTCCACGTGCGACATCCAAATGGGGCACAATCTAGAAGCTTTGGAGTAGGCTCCTGCCCAATTTTGTGGTCAACTGCGCGTCTAAGTAGAAGGGTCTTTGGGAGTTCAGGAGGTATAAGATCATCCAATTCCTCCAAAAGTTTTGGCCCAACATCGTGCACTTCAACCTCCATGTCAGATTTGCACCAATATCATGACATATATCATCTCACCCTTCTGCAACCCGTATTTCACTTGCATAGTGGACAAGATCTCCACCTTTTGCTTGCCATCCCCCTTACTTTGATATGCCACAACCACAAGGAGAACGCATGTTGCCCTCACACCTAATATTGGCATTCAATTCAAATGTCGCATCAATGCCAACTTGGCCTTGATAAAGAACTCATTCTTGAGCATGACTTCAAATTCGTCCAAGGGTACAACCATCAATTACAACCACCAAAAAATTTTAAGAATGTTTAAAGGTTAATAAGAATGAAAGCCACACTTGGTAGGTTTATATCCCAAGCGTCCGATAAATGCAAACCGTTCTTCGAGTCCATCATAGGAAAGGAAGGCGTAATTTGGGATTCGGAATTTAAAGAGGCCTTCACGAAGTTGAAAACCTACTTAGCCACTCTGCCACTCGTCACTGCACCATTGTTTAGGACCGAATGGTGGATTCATATCCGCAGCTAAACATCCTGCTTGTTTTGGAACAATAGTGGGACTCACTATGGCACCTTAGAGGGCTTCACGTCCCAAGAATTGAGGAGTTCGTTCAACTACCTACTCAATTCTGCCAGTTCCACGTGCGACATCCAAATGGGGCACAATCTAGAAGCTTTGAAGTAGGCTCCTGCCCAATTTTGTGGTCAACTACGCCTCTAAGAAGAAGGGTCTTGGGGAGTTCAGGTGGAATAAGATCATTCAATTCCTCTAAAATCTTTGCCCCAACATTGGGCACATTCAACCTTCACGTCAGATTTCCACAAATATCATGAGGTATATCATCTCACCCTTCTGCAACCCCTATTTTACTTGCATCGTGGACAAGATCTCCACCTTTTGCTTGCCATCCCCCTTACTTTGATATGCCACAACCACAAGGAGAACGCATGTTGCCCTCACACCTAAGATTGGCATTCCATTCAAATGTTGCATCAATGCCAACTTGGCCTTGATAAAGAACTCATTCCTGAGCATGACTTCAAATTCTTCCAAGGGTACAACCATCAATTACAACCACCAAAAAATTTTAAGAATGTTTAAAGGTTAATAAGAATGACAGCCGCACTTGGTAGGTTTATATCCCAAGCGTCCGATAAATGCAAACCGTTCTTCGAGTCCATCATAGGAAAGGAAGGCGTAATTTGGGATTCGGAATTTAAAGAGGCCTTCACGAAGTTGAAAACCTACTTAGCCACTCTGCCACTCGTCACTGCACCATTGTTTAGGACCGGATGGTCGATTCATATCCGCAGCTAAACATCCTGCTTGTTTTGGAACAATAGTGGGACTCACTATGGCACCTTAGAGGGCTTCACGTCGCAAGAATTGAGGAGTTCGTTCAACTACCTACTCAATTCTGCCAGTTCCACGTGCGACATCCAAATGGGGCACAATCTAGAAGCTTTGAAGTAGGCTCATGCCCAATTTTGTGGTCAACCGNCACGTCCCAAGAATTGAGGAGTTCGTTCAACTACCTACTCAATTCTGCCAGTTCCAGGTGCGACATCCAAATGGGGCACAATCTAGAAGCTTTGAAGTAGGCTCATGCCCAATTTTGTGGTCAACCACGCCTCTAAGAAGAAGGGTCTTGGGGAGTTCAGGTGGAATAAGATCATTCAATTCCTCTAAAATCTTTGCCCCAACATTGGGCACATTCAACCTTCACGTCAGATTTCCACCAATATCATGAGGTATATCATCTCACACTTCTGCAACCCCTATTTTACTTGCATCGTGGACAAGATCTCCACCTTTTGCTTGCCATCCCCCTTACTTTCATATGCCATAACCACAAGGAGAACGCATGTTGCCCTCACACCTAAGATTGGCATTCCATTCAAATGTTGCATCAATGCCAACTTGGCCTTGATAAAGAACTCATTCCTGAGCATGACTTCAAATTCTTCCAAGGGTACAACCATCAATCACAACCCCCCAAAAATTTTAAGAATGTTTAAAGGATAATAAGAATGAAAGCCACACTTGGTAGGTTTATATCCCAAGCGTCCGATAAATGCAAACCGTTCTTCGAGTCCATCATAGGAAAGGAAGGCGCAATTTGGGATTCGGAATGTAAAGAGGCCTTCACGAAGTTGAAAACCTACTGAGCCGCTCTACCACTCGTAACTGCACCATTGTTTAGGACCGGATAGTCGATGCATATCCGCAGCTAACCATCCTGCTTGTTTTGGAACAATAGTGGGACTCAGTATGGCACCTTGGAGGGCTTCACGTAGCTTGAATTGAGCAGTTCGTTCAACTACCTACTCAATTCTGCTAGTTCCACGTGCGACATCCAAATGGGGCACAATCTAGAAGCTTTGGAGTAGGCTCCTGCCCAATTTTGTGGTCAACTGCGCGTCTAAGTAGAAGGGTCTTTGGGAGTTCAGGAGGTATAAGATCATCCAATTCCTCCAAAAGTTTTGGCCCAACATCGTGCACTTCAACCTCCATGTCAGATTTGCACCAATATCATGACATATATCATCTCACCCTTCTGCAACCCGTATTTCACTTGCATAGTGGACAAGATCTCCACCTTTTGCTTGCCATCCCCCTTACTTTGATATGCCACAACCACAAGGAGAACGCATGTTGCCCTCACACCTAATATTGGCATTCCATTCAAATGTCGCATCAATGCCAACTTGGCCTTGATAAAGAACTCATTCCTGAGCATGACTTCAAATTCGTCCAAGGGTACAACCATCAATTACAACCACCAAAAAATTTTAAGAATGTTTAAAGGTTAATAAGAATGACAGCCGCACTTGGTAGGTTTATATCCCAAGCGTCCGATAAATGCAAACCGTTCTTCGAGTCCATCATAGGAAAGGAAGGCGCAATTTGGGATTCGGAATGTAAAGAGGCCTTCACGAAGTTGAAAACCTACTGAGCCGCTCTACCACTCGTAACTGCACCATTGTTTAGGACCGGATAGTCGATGCATATCCGCAGCTAACCATCCTGCTTGTTTTGGAACAATAGTGGGACTCAGTATGGCACCTTGGAGGGCTTCACGTAGCTTGAATTGAGCAGTTCGTTCAACTACCTACTCAATTCTGCTAGTTCCACGTGCGACATCCAAATGGGGCACAATCTAGAAGCTTTGGAGTAGGCTCCTGCCCAATTTTGTGGTCAACTGCGCGTCTAAGTAGAAGGGTCTTTGGGAGTTCAGGAGGTATAAGATCATCCAATTCCTCCAAAAGTTTTGGCCCAACATCGTGCACTTCAACCTCCATGTCAGATTTGCACCAATATCATGACATATATCATCTCACCCTTCTGCAACCCGTATTTCACTTGCATAGTGGACAAGATCTCCACCTTTTGCTTGCCATCCCCCTTACTTTGATATGCCACAACCACAAGGAGAACGCCTGTTGCCCTCACACCTAAGATTGGCATTCCATTCAAATGTTGCATCAATGCCAACTTGGCCTTGATAAAGAACTCATTCCTGAGCATGACTTCAAATTCTTCCAAGGGTACAACCATCAATTACAACCACCAAAAAATTTTAAGAATGTTTAAAGGTTAATAAGAATGACAGCCGCACTTGGTAGGTTTATATCCCAAGCGTCCGATAAATGCAAACCGTTCTTCGAGTCCATCATAGGAAAGGAAGGCGCAATTTGGGATTCGGAATGTAAAGAGGCCTTCACGAAGTTGAAAACCTACTGAGCCGCTCTACCACTCGTAACTGCACCATTGTTTAGGACCGGATAGTCGATGCATATCCGCAGCTAACCATCCTGCTTGTTTTGGAACAATAGTGGGACTCAGTATGGCACCTTGGAGGGCTTCACGTAGCTTGAATTGAGCAGTTCGTTCAACTACCTACTCAATTCTGCTAGTTCCACGTGCGACATCCAAATGGGGCACAATCTAGAAGCTTTGGAGTAGGCTCCTGCCCAATTTTGTGGTCAACTGCGCGTCTAAGTAGAAGGGTCTTTGGGAGTTCAGGAGGTATAAGATCATCCAATTCCTCCAAAAGTTTTGGCCCAACATCGTGCACTTCAACCTCCATGTCAGATTTGCACCAATATCATGACATATATCATCTCACCCTTCTGCAACCCGTATTTCACTTGCATAGTGGACAAGATCTCCACCTTTTGCTTGCCATCCCCCTTACTTTGATATGCCACAACCACAAGGAGAACGCCTGTTGCCCTCACACCTAAGATTGGCATTCCATTCAAATGTTGCATCAATGCCAACTTGGCCTTGATAAAGAACTCATTCCTGAGCATGACTTCAAATTCTTCCAAGGGTACAACCATCAATTACAACCACCAAAAAATTTTAAGAATGTTTAAAGGTTAATAAGAATGACAGCCACACTTGGTAGGTTTATATCCCAAGCGTCCGATAAATGCAAACCGTTCTTCGAGTCCATTATAGGAAAGGAAGGCACAATTTGGGATTCGGAATGTCAACAGGCCTTGAAGAAGTTGAAAACCTACTTAGCCGCTCTTCCACTCGTAACTGCACCATTGTTTCGGACTCGATAGTCAATGCATATCCGCAGCTAACCATCCTGCTTATTTTGGAACAATAGTGGGACTCTATATGGCAACTGGTCGGGCTTCACGTTGCTAGAATCGAGCAGTTCGTTCAACTACCTCCTAAATTCTACCAGTTCCACGTGCGACATCCAAAGGGGACACAATCTAGAAGCTTTGAACTAGGCTCCTGCCCATTTTTGTGGTCACCAGGACGTCAAAGTAGAAAGGTCTAGGGGTGTTCAGGAGGTTTAAGATCAGCCAATTCCTACAAAATTTTTGCCCCAACATCGGGCACTTTAACCTTCATGTCAGATCTCTAGCAAGATCATGAGGTATATCATCTCACCCTTCTGCAACCCGTATTTCACTTGCATCGTGGACAAGATCTCCACCTTTTGCTTGCCATCCCCCTTACTTTGATATGCCACAACCACAAGGAGAACGCCTATTGCCCTCACACCTAAGATTGGCATTCCATTCAAATGTTGCATCAATGCCAACTTGGCCGTGATAAAGAACTCATTCCTGAGCATGACTTCAAATTATTCCAAGGGAATAACCATCAATTACAACCACAAAAAAATTTTAAGAATGTTTAAAGGTTAATAAGAATGACAGCCACACTTGGTAGGTTTATATCCCAAGCGTCCGATAAATGCAAACCGTTCTTCGAGTCCATCATAGGAAAGGAAGGCACAATTTGGGATTCGGAATGTCAATCGGCCTTGAAGAAGTTGAAAACCTACTTAGCCGCTCTTCCACTCGTAACTGCACCATTGTTTCGGACTCGATAGTCAATGCATATCCGCAGCTANGGATTCGGAATGTCAACAGGCCTTGAAGAAGTTGAAAACCTACTTAGCCGCTCTTCCACTCGTAACTGCACCATTGTTTCGGACTCGATAGTCAATGCATATCCGCAGCTAACCATCCTGCTTATTTTGGAACAATAGTGGGACTCTATATGGCAACTGGCCGGGCTTCACGTTGCTAGAATCGAGCAGTTCGTTCAACTACCTCCTCAATTCTACCAGTTCCACGTGCGACATCCAAAGGGGGCACAATCTAGAAGCTTTGAACTAGGCTCCTGCCCATTTTTGTGGTCAACAGCACGTCAAAGTAGAAAGGTCTAGGGGTGTTCAGGACGTTTAACATCAGCCAATTCCTACAAAATTTTTGCCCCAACATCGGGCACATTAACCTTCATGTCAGATCTCTAGCAAGATCATGAGGTATATCATCTCACCCTTCTGCAACCCGTATTTCACTTGCATAGTGGACAAGATCTCCACCTTTTGCTTGCCATCCCCCTTACTTTGATATGCCACAACCACAAGGAGAACGCATGTTGCCCTCACACCTAATATTGGCATTCAATTCAAATGTCGCATCAATGCCAACTTGGCCTTGATAAAGAACTCATTCCTGAGCATGACTTCAAATTCTTCCAAGGGTACAACCATCAATTACAACCACCAAAAAATTTTAAGAATGTTTAAAGGTTAATAAGAATGACAGCCGCACTTGGTAGGTTTATATCCCAAGCGTCCGATAAATGCAAACCGTTCTTCGAGTCCATCATAGGAAAGGAAGGCGCAATTTGGGATTCGGAATGTAAAGAGGTCTTCACGAAATTGAAAACCTACTGAGCCACTCTACCACTCGTAACTGCACCATTGTTTAGGACCGGTTATTCGATGCATATCCGCAGCTAACCATCCTGCTTGTTTTGGAAAAATAGTGGGACTC